>JAUCMT010000160.1:19169672-19184422 GCA_032357475.1 Enteromius thamalakanensis
TCGTTCTAAGAAACACAAATAACTTCATAAGTATTCATTTAGTATCTCATTACTAAATTGTAATTTGTGAATAGTAAACAGTGAACAGTTTTTTCCTTTTCTTTAATTTTCCACTGACTGCTGCCGCCAAATATAACACATCAGTGAGGCAAAGCTGACGGTTATTGCTAAAACGTGCTTTAAAGCGTTTGCTCAAAAACTTATGGTTAAAGCACCTCTCGGCGGTCAACAGCTGCAAGTGCACTCTAAAATGCCGTGGCGGCGGTAAGCGTGGCGGTGAAAGGGACATTTTGGTTGTCCACCACCTGTAGATTCTCATTCAAATTGTGTAAAGTTTATTTTATTTAGTAGTAAACTATGTTTAAACATGTGAAGACGAGCAGGGAGTATACGATACTAGATTTTTTTAAATCTAGCCAGCAAACACATGCATAATTTAAATGCATCGTAAACTTTAAACTACCATGGTGTGTGACCATAGGCTATATAATATGATGAAATATTTACAAATTATTTCGTTTAATTTACATGCATCAGCACACTCAGCAGATAAAATCAAAAAATAAATTTTTAATAATATATTTGGCCTAGCTGACAAGGATCACTCTGTTGCTTTGTGTCAAACTCAAATGCAGTTACACCGAGGATTCTTTAACAAGCGAATGTGTGGAACACATTCTCTCCAGACAGACAACATGTGATTGCTGAGCCGTTGCAAGGGGGAGGGTGCATCTGACCTCCTCGGCTGTTATTGGTGCAGTCCAGAGTCGATCATGACCAACTGGCCAATCCGCCACCTTTAATAGTTTATAACGTTACCAAAAAAAAAAAAAAATGTTCAAGTTTAAATTCTGAGTTTTTTTTAACCTTGTTTCTGAAACAGGCCCCCGGATGAGCATCGAAGAACGAAACAATCCAAGATCAGGACAAATCCACAACAATCAAATCCAGCTAACTGAGTTAGCGAGGTACGAAGAACGAGCCCCTGTATAGTGGAACTTTAACATGGCACTTAAACACAACACCATATGCAAGAGTTCCAAATCTCCTTAGATTTTTAAGCTATGTACATCCATTACTTCATAGTTTGTTTGTTTTCTAATTGATTGAATGTGTGTTGCAGACAAAAATCCTGTTTCTGATTTGATTTGAACTTTCAAACTAAGTCAGAATATGGGTAATTTAAACAACCTAGATTTTTTTTTATGAAATCCGAGAGCTCTCTGAGGGCAGGGCAAATTAAAGGTGCTCTTCATCCAAAAATTTTAATTTGCTTTTAATAACTGACCCTCTAGCCATGAAAAGATGTAACTACTTTTTTTCTTAAGTAGAACAGCAAAGAAGGTCTTTAGCTGAAACTGTGGTTCTTGGTTTTTCATATAATTATGCCTTATAAAAATCTGTTTTATTTTTCCCAAATTTCAGTTAATTTGTTTCCAAATTCCATTTTTATTTTTATTTTTTAATTGGTCCGGATTCCTTTATTTCCTATTAAAATTCTTCTTAATTCCTTTTTAATAGTTAAATTCAGTTATTAATCAAAATGTTTTATTTCTCACCATATATATATATATATATATATATATACTTTTTTTTTATTAACCAAATTCAATTCTGTATTTTTTAAATGCATAAAACAGCTTAGTTTTGTCATGCCCATAGTCTGCTTTGTTATTGTTTTCACTCCCCATGTGCTCTGTCTTTGTGTGACCCAGTTTTGGTAATTGTGTAATTATGTTCAGGTGTGTCTTTCTTGTTTACTGTCATTGCCTTCATTTTATAAGCTCTCATTAGTTCTGTACGTGCTGTCTGGTATTAAGGTTACTTTCTGTGTGCTTGTCCCATTGCCTTGTTGGAATATTAAACGGTTAGGGTTAGGGTTAGACCGTGACAAATTTATTCAATTTTGTCTTATAGTAGTCTTATGGGTTTTTTTCCCCTCATTAATTGTGTTGTGTATTTGTTTTGTTGTAGTTTGTTCTGTTTATCAAAACCAAACCTTATTTTTGGCTAAGGGAATTTACTATTAAAATAAAAAGCAAGGAAGAAATGCTGTGTTATTATTCTATATTATAACGTAATGTTTTTTTTTATTTTAGTTGGTTGGTGGTAGTAGTAGTGGGCTATGTACGTTCTACAGAAAAATAGTATAGGCATAATGACTTCAAATTAAACCAGACTTTTATTTTGATGGGTTGCCTTTAATACTTATATTTACAGTTCTGTGTATGTAATATGATGATAGTTTTACTCAAATTAAATGGTAAAATAAAGTGACTCTCAGAGCAGTTGTGTAGATGTTTTTTGTGTGTTTATGTCCTCATTTAGTAAGACGTCAGTCACTGAAAACACCACGAGCATCACGCATGCTTCAATATGTGTTTATTAATCAAACCATGCGCTTGCAGGATTCATATTTAAATTGAGTTAAATCAGCTTAATATTTACAGATACTACTCCATATTGCGAGTTGATTTAAGTGTAATGACCCACTTTTGATTAGTTCATTACAAAACTGACAAAATTGGTGACATTTCACATTAAACTGTGAATTCCGTTTCCGCGATTCTGTCCACATTTTCCGCTTTGCAGAAATCATAGAGCCCTATAAAATGCACGTCAGTGGTGCCTTTCTTTGAGAATAAAAAACCTTATTAAAAATGCAAAATTTATTCTGACAGTATGACTTGTGAAGCAAAATGATCGGTCAGTGCAAGAAACTGAACATTATTTACAATATTATTACCTGTAATCCAAAGTCCATATATTCAGTTAATGCAAATTACACAATGTTTACAATTCCATAAATGAATAAGTGAAATACATGTTGATAAAAATCGTACCACGCTCTACCAAGCGAGTAGGTTTAAAGTCAGGTTGGACTGTATTTATTAATTTGTGTGACATACATAACCCTGATTCCTCGAGAGCTCTGTTTCTAAATGCTTTTTGTTGCTGATGGTTTTGAGTAAGGCGAGGCGTGTCCATCACTTGCTTTGGATGCTTTATCTCTTTGTGGTTCCGGAAGGAATTTATAGAAAGCTAACCGTAAAGTTACAGATCATATCACATTTAATGTCTTTCTGTCCCTCTGAGTCAATCTCTTTCTCTCTTTCTCTGTGGTTATGTCAGTTGTTTCTCATGCAGACGTGTAGTGAATCACTCTGAAGGTTCAGGATGAGAAAATGGCACATTCGTTTACTTCACCAGGACTGAAAAGTTTTCGTAAGTTCACCCGTGAGTCTCTTAAGGCCATTGAGAGTCGGATCGCTGAGGAGACCTCCAGGAAGTCTAAGGACGAGCAGGAGAAAAATAAAGATGATGATGAATGCAGGAGGAAACCCAACAGCGGCCTGGAAGCCGGGAAAACTCTGCCCTTCATATACGGAGACGTTCCTAGAGGACTGGTGTCCACACCACTGGAGGACCTGGACCAGTTCTACTGCAATCAGACAGTGAGTTTGGATCAAAATTTCTCAACAAAACCATTAGAGTATACAAAAAGGTACTGCAAGGGGTCCAAAGCATCACCCTGATAACTGAGATTTAAAGTTTTACTTTAATTTAAAAAAAATATAAAAGGAAGACATGTTTTTTTTTTAAACATATAAAATAAAAATAAAAAATGAAAATGTAATAAAATAAAATTTTTTATAAAAAGCCATTTCATGGTAAATAATAAAATTTCCAAGTTTTTATATGCAAATTAAGAAGAATCAAGCTTATTCTATGTTGTTGTTGTGCATGTTTTATTTATGTATTTAATTATATAAATATAAATGCATAATACATTTATAATATAAATTAGGGATGCATCGATCCAATACTCGGTATCGGGTCATTTTCTGTGGATCCAAATCTGATATTGTGCTTTATACTCTTCTGTGTGACTGTTGAGCCCTACAAAAGGCACAAAACATTATAAAGCACCGTAACATTTTAATGCACAATATTTCAAGTGTTCTGAAGCTGTTCCATAGTTACAGATTGTATTTCATGTTTCTGCCTTCATTAATGTCCCATATATTTAAAAGAAAAGGTTTTTAATTTTATAATGTTCTTATTTATAAATGTACTTGTTTTTCATAAATGAATTTTTGCAATAATAGTTATAAGAATATTTCTGTTATAGATTATGTTTATATATTTTTTTCCCTTTTTTTATTATTAAAATGAAGTTGTCTAAATGTAGTAAATTGCGTTTAACACACAAAAGAGTGACAATCAAATTCACCAAGGTGCAGTGTGTAATATAATATATGTAACTATGTTTTCAGAGGTGTACAAAGACCGTACACAATGAACTGTATATTTCTACTAACTTACAGTAGAATGAGCTATTTACACACTGGACTTTTAATATATTATATTCATTGTACATCTCAATTATTCTTAGTCAAACTGCAGTTGTTGTTTTTTTGAAAAAAGCTGATATAATAAAAACATGATTTTTGTGTGTGTGTATATATATATATAAATATATATATATAAATACACACTTTTGAATGGTACTATAGTATTATGTCAGTGCTGGCGAATGATTAATCGCAATTAGTATATGGATGTATTTGTGTATACACAGTATATATATATATATATATATGTGTGTGTGTGTGTTTGTGTATATATATATATATACACACACAGTGCCTTGCGAAAGTATTCATACCCCTACACTTTTTGTTATGTTGCTGCCTTATGTCTCAACCACAGTCTCAATCCACAGTTCATACACCATAACTGTACAGCAAAAAAAAAGGTTTTTAACATCTTTCTAAATTCATAAAAAAATTTAAAATAAAATGATTAAATTGCACAAGTATTCATACCCGTAACTCAAGATTTAGCTGATGCATGTTTTCAGTCCCAAGTCTTTTTTGTTTAATGCAACAAGCTTTGCTCATCAGCTCCTTACATCTTAAGCTCTGTCAGGTCGGATAGGGGCAGATGCACATGTTCAGATTTCTTCAGAAACATTTGACTGTGTTCAACCCAGGCTGTGGCTGGTCCATCAAGGACATTCATAGAGTTGTCCACTCTTGCTATGTGTTTAGGGTCATTGTCCTATTGGAAGGTGAACCTTCTGCCCAGTCTGTGTGAAAAACAGCCCCACAGTATAAGGCTTCTACCAGCACACTTTACTTTTTGGATGATACTCGGCATGTGAGCAGAGCAGATTTCTTTCAAGCATGATGCTCAGAATTTAGGGTCATCAGACCAGAGAATCTTTATCATAAATTATATGATCATGGAGCTCAACTGAAGTGACCCTTAAGTTACTGGTGACCATTCTAACCAAAGCCCTTCTCCATAAGTTGCTCAGTTTTTCCAGGAGGCTAGATCTAGTCCTGGTTGTTTCAAACTTCTTCCATTAAGGTTAATGAAGACTACATGCTTCTGTGACCCTTCAGTGAAGCAGAAAAAAGTAATTTAAAGCAGTTTAACATAAGGCTGCAATATAACAAAATATTGTTATATTATGAATAAATATGGGGTATGAATACTTTCGCATGGCACCATTACATACATACATATTTATTTGTTTTACTTACTGTTCTGTCCATCTTTAATGTATTAATCTTTCTCCCTCTTGTTTAGACTTTTATAGTAGTGAACAGAAAAAAGACAATCACCCGTTTCAACGCCACTCCTGCCTTGTATATCTTCAGTCCCTTCAACCTTCTAAGAAGAATATCAATAAAAATTTTGATACATTCATATCCTTCTCAACTGCTGAAACATGTCTTGCTGTGATGGTTGGGTCTTATGTTCTTATGGTTTAATCCATAGTATTGGTAGTTTACAACCACAAAATAGGGGGTTCATTGGTAATAAATGTAAATAGTTAAATAAAAATGATTATGATGCATCAATTGTCAACTGGAAATGTAGTTCTCAGAAACCATTAACAAAACTACACAAGGTCAAAGAAAACATCACCTACTGTAGATGGCATTAAAGACAGATTTGCTTCAGGTTAAACATGCTTTGTGTCAGAGCTGTACGAGTCCGGACTCAAGACATTTTTTCCTGTCGTCTCATTGGTGTTTGCACTCGGACTTGGTCATTGGACTCACCAAATGTTTTTGTTGGTCTCGGCCAAGTCCAGCAATATACTTTTTGTCTTCTTCAAAGCAAAACACACTCACATATCGTGCCTAAAAATGCATGGAAAATGCTAGACGTGACCCTTTCTATAGCTATGCAAAGCAACTAGTACTGTACTAGCCTGCACTCTATGCTTGCGCTCCCGTGGCCTGTGGCGTCTGCCGTTGCTAAGCAACCATGACCCACGCTCTCCATAAAGATGCGGACGTTTTACCAAAGGATAAATAGATTTCCAGCACTAATGATCCCTTGCAGTAGCTCTGCTACTAAGTTTATTTGAAAAGATAGCTATCCTTGTACAGCTATGATCAGCTGTTTTTCCATCTCAGCTGAGCTTTCAATGTTGTTACTGGAAAGGATTAAGCTGATTGGTTGATTCTTGTCACATGACCCCCCGCTTGCTGTTTTGTGTTAAAAGTTATGTGTTTTGAATTATATTTTCTACCTGTGTTTAATTTATGTTTACACATACCCCAGCCCTAAACTTACCCTTTACAATAATGAAATACTAATTATTGTTGTACAAAGTGATATTGCATTTATGCTCGCATGCCCAGTAGCACCAAAACGTAGCCATTATTGTATATTTTTTTTATTATTATGCATTCAATAACATTCAAATGCAGCAAATACAAAAAATCGTAAACAGCTTTTTGTTTCTTTGAGGGCAATATGTACTCAATATAAGCTTTACTTAATTTTTAAATATTAGAAAACATGGATTTTTACTGAGAATTTACATTTATTAATATGAAATTTGATAATAAAATTTAAAAAACTAATAAAAAAAAAGCTGGACTTGACTACAGCTCTGCTTTGTGTGATAGATTATTAGCAGCTGGAAGCCAGAAGCTGTGGCTTTATGACCCTTTGTTCAATGTAAAATCTGATCCTGAAGCATAATCAGTTGAGAAACCCTTTAGTATTCAATCATTTATCAAAAAATCAATTTTAAGTGGATTGTCATTTTACTAGCAAAAGCCCATTAAAATGTCATTTTACTCCACACTGCAGGAAAAAAGTCTGATTTCAAGTGCTGTGTATTTCAATAAAATTTGTTAATTATTTTGAGAATGATAACTTAAAAACAGTAATATTGTAAAATATCATTACAATCTCTGTTTTCTATTTGAATATATTTTAAAATGTAATTTAATTCTATGATGCAAAGCGGAATTTTCAGCATTATTACTCCAGTCTTCAGAGTCACATGATCCTTCAGAAATTGTTCTAATACTGATTTGCTGCTCAAGAAACATTTTATTTCTATCAATCATGCAAACCGTTGAGCTGCTTCTTATTTGTGTGGAAGCCATTAGGCTTTTTTCAGGATTTTTTGGTGAATAGAAAGTTCAAAAGAATAGCATTTATTTTAATATATCCTTTTTTGCAATGCTATAAATGTCTGCAATCAATTTAATGTGTCCTTGATGGCTAAAAGTGTTTTTTTTACTGACCCCAAACTTTTGCAATGGTACTACAGTCACTTAGTTTCCTTAACTGCAGCGTTTACATTGTTCAATATGTTTATAATGTTCACTATACTGGCAAACTGTGCTTTTATGACCTACTTACAACCTCCAGATTGGACCAAGAACGTAGAGTGAGTTGAGCTCTTTGCTGCTTTTCAAGTATAGTGTAGAAATATTCACCATGTTTGCTGAGTGCAGTAACCGAGGCTCTTTTTTTCAACAGGTATGCCTTTACTGGGATATACACTTTTGAAGCACTTACAAAGATCATTGCTAGGGGGTTCTGTGTCGGACAGTTTACGTTTCTCAGAGACCCGTGGAACTGGTTGGATTTTGTGGTAATAGTCATGGCGTAAGTATGACAAATCCATTATTTACCCCAGCTACAATGTTATAAGCTATTAGAATCCATTTATTGTCATTGCTTAAGGGATTATTTCACCCAAAAATTAAAATTATGTCATTAATTACTCACTCTCATGTTGTTCCAAACCACAAGAACTCCATTCATCTTCGGAACCCAAATGAAGATATTTTTGATGAAATCTGAGAGGTTTTGACAGTAAAGAGTGCAAATTTTTATAGGTATAAAGCTGACCAGGTTTATTCTGCGTTTACAATCATTTATTAAATGTAGTCTCTAGGCTGCACGATAATCATCGTACAATATGTAATGCACATCTTGTCAGTAAAACCAGTTCTCCTTATCAGAATAAATTGAGCCACATTTACTACGCAGTGCCATTGTTCACGGATGAGCTGTGCAAGTTCACGTTCATTATTAGCATGGTTTTTGTTCAGCTTGTCAGTGAACAACATGTAAAAAAAAAAAAAAACTTTGTAGGGGTTCAACACCCTTTTTTCTTTTGCTAAGACCTCTCATAAACCTGTCGAATTATTTAAAGTGACAGGTTTACTGTTATAAAAAAAGCAACAACAAAACAAGTATAATAGTTTTTATTATATTTTAGGCAAAAAAAATATATTATTAAATGCAAAATATTTTATATACAATATGTTTATGCATTTATTTATTAAAAAGCTTAATATGACTTTTTAGAGTTTAAAATACCTAGAGTTTTAGAGTTAAAAATGTATTTATTTAATTATTTTATTTAAATTCTAATTTAATTATATATTCTTTTTTGGTTAAGAAATAGGTATAATCTTAAATTATGGATCCTTAACTGAGAATTAGTCAATAAAATGCTAATGAAGACCATAAGTATCTCCAGTGCCCATCAGCTTTATTTTATCTGTGCATTTGGTCCCACAGGTTTGTTACAGAGTTTATAAACATAGGCAATGTATCAGCTCTCCGCACATTCAGGGTACTCAGAGCTTTGAAAACTATTTCAGTAATTCCAGGTAAGCAGAGAACACGCTTAGGTGTGCGACATCTGTGTGACCTTTGAACCCGACCGCAACCCTGTGTCTCGAGCCTTCCTGTGTGTTGTATGTCTGGCCGTGTCTGATTTTCCACCCTCCATGTTTCAGATATGTTACAGAGTTTGTTGATCTTGGTAGTGTGTCTGCGCTGAGAGCGTTCAGAGTTCTCCGAGCCCTGAAAACTATATCGGTCATCCCAGGTGAGAGTTAGGGCAAAGTTCAGGGTCACAGATGCTGACACTGCTTTCTTTAAGCATGACATGTGCTTCTCTAAGTGCTTAAAGGAGTCCTTTTTTTGGGGGGGGGTTTCAAACACTTTCCAGTTTTATTTTCAGGTGTTCTTCCGTTAATTCATGATTTGATATTTGCATGCAATAAAAAAAAAAGAATATTCTGTTTGATCTCAGTTTGTTCAAATCTTGAACTTTATAAATCTAAGAATGTTTTCTGTTTGTTTGTTGCTGCTGGGTTTTTTTTTTTTTGCTCATTAGTCTTTAATTGGTGTGCTGGTTTACTACTAAAGTACTTAACGGAATGGGTTATCTATTTTAAAAACAACAGAAATATCTGCAGTGAATGGGTGCCATCAGAATCAGATTTCAAGCTGATAAAAACATCACGATAATCCACACTTAATAATGAATTTATTTATTTATTTTTTAACAAATGTGCAGCTTTTCACTCTACAAGAGTGGATTATAGTGATGTTTTAATCAGCTGTTTAGACTCTCATTCTGATGGCACCCATTCACTGTTGAGCAAGTGATTGCAATGCTAATTTCTCAAAATATTTTTGGATGAAGAAACAAACTCATCTACATCTTGGATGGCCTGAAAGTGAGAAAATTTTCAGCAAATGTTTTTTTCATTGGGCGAACTGTTCGTTTAACAGTCACTGTAATATTGAAATCTGAGCTAGATTCGTTAAGGGCTGTTATTTTTTGTTTTTGCTTCTCCTCTCCTTTTGTGATGCCTTTATGTTTGTGCTGTAGTTGTCTTGCACGTTTTTGTGTTGTCACTGTTTAGTTATTATGATCGTTGTTTGCATGCGATACATAAAAAATACTATAAAGCTCCTGCAGTTGACGTGCACTCAGTCTAAACTTCGGCATTTTGGCAGGCAACCAGTAGAGCATTGGTATCGACAGCTGTAGAACAGTCTGTGTGACATGCTGCTGTCAATCAACTATTGTGGCAGTGGCCTCTGTTGGTGTGACACCACACTGACACGCATATGAGAATGGCTTAATTTCAAAAGGGGAAACTTATTGTTTCATCAAACAATTAGATTGCGTTCATCTGTACCACTCCAGGTTTTGTAGGCTTGTAAAAACTCTTCGGAGTAAGGTTAGGATGGAAAGTTGGTAAGGTAGTAAAATCAGGATAATGCAGGTCAGGAAATCTGTCCGTTCCTTTATCGATACACTTTTAAAACACACCCAAGGGACTTTATCTGTTATTAGGATTTGCTATATACAGGAGTATGTCTTTTAAATTAAAGTGCGCAGTGAACTCTTTTGCCTTAAAACTCATGCTGCCGCCATTCATTTCGTATATACACTCCCGACTGTTCTTGCCTACCATCATGGAGGAGTAAACAGAATGAGTCATGTGATTGCAGGAGCTCTATTGTGAACTTAAGCATTCAGAGATTTACTTTTACAACCTTAAGTACATATCAAACATTCATTCACTGTCCAAAATTAGTGTAATGAATTAGTTACAAACTACTGTACTCTAACATGATTTAAGTTGAATTGTAAAAATGATAGGCTGACCCTTACTGATGTGCCATTTGTTGAATCATATTGTCAAATGGTAAACAAAAAAATATAAAATCTGTCGTACTTCTTCAAATGGCTAAACTGTAAGTCAGAATAAAATATTAGACTTGGAAATGAGTTTTGGACCCTGATTACATTAATGTAATCTTGGAATGTGACTCTGTTTTGCACACAGGGCTGAAAACAATCGTTGGAGCTCTGATCCAGTCAGTGAAGAAGCTGTCAGATGTGATGATTTTGACCCTTTTTTGCCTAAGCGTCTTTGCTTTGGTTGGACTGCAGCTTTTCATGGGAGTTCTAAAACAAAAATGTGTGCTCCTTCCAACTGATAACAACATATCTATTATTCTTAACAAAACAGACAGAACAGAGCCCTGTTATGAAAATCCAATCTGTAAGGAATACGTTAACAATCAGAGTAAGTTCATTTTCATTGTTTTGCTTAATGGAATAGATTCAGAATCTGATACAGCTGCATTAGTTATGTAATGATTATTAACAGAGTTGCTTTTTGTTGTAAAAACTCACCAATAACCAATATGCAGTTCATTTTAGTGACTGTAAAAGGACATGTAGCTGAAAATGTTTAAGTGCACAGTGAAGGAATATACAGTAAACATGTAGATATTGAGCTAGGCAAATCCCTTAAATGCTTTCATGCACCCAAAGACAATTCTGAATGTTTATTGGCTTGTTTGACAAACTTGACACATTGAATTAAACATGGCTCAAAATACAAAATACTCGAACAAGGATTCCTACAAGAATTTTAACTGTTGGCAAACAACATCATTAATCCAACCATCCAAACCTAGTGAAGAGAGACAGGTGCAACATACTAACTACAATACAAGCCTAAACAGGAAATATTGTGAGTATAAGTGATCTGTACATCTGCCAGACAGCCAGCTGTCATCATTCAGCATTATGGACGTTTACATTAGCGCCAGCCATGAAAAACCTGTTTGAGAGAAAGAGGAATTCCACCTTACTCATAGGGGGGGAAATATGATATCCATTGGAAAGTACTTAAGTGGGATGGGGGAAAACTATCATGGCAGTGAGGTAATCTGGCTCGCCGCTTGCTGAGGATGATGCCTTCCACATGTATCATTATTATATATACACATTCTGCTGGTATTTTGACATTTCACACATTTGCATAGGCCTTGGACATTAAAAAAAAAATGTCCAGTTTAATTTGATGGGTTAGAGAAAGGATGGAAAATCATAAAAAAAAAAAAAGCATAGAAAATGATCTTAATTATTACCATTTTCCTAATTTGTCCATTTTTGACACCAAAAACAATGATGAAAATGGCCATGTTTTTTTGGGTGCCTCCAAAAACAAACGAACAAAAAAGTACCAAAGTGATAATATATTAAAACTGCTTCATTTTTGCACCAAATTTCTTTATTGATTTTGGTGCCAAAAATTTACCTATTAAGAAAATGGCCACATACTGTATAATGTGTTGCACCAAAACAATTAACAAAGTGGTCATATATTTATTTTTGATTAAAAGAAACAAATAAATAATAACCAATGAAAAATATTGCATACGAAATAAATGGTCATATATTAGGACTGTTTAATTGCAAAAAAAACAAAAGGCTTGTCTTGATCATTTTCATTATTTGATTATATTATTATACAAAATAGTAATAAAAATGAATCTTTTGAAGAATATTAAAATATAAATGTAAAAAAAATGAAACAATGTAAACCAAATTAACTCATGGGTTATAGTACAAATCAGCTAACAGACTTTCTGTAGAACAAGTTCAAACAAGTTCTGTTATGAATAGTATTCTGCTTTTTCCTGTAGGTAATCATTATTTCATATCAGGAAAGAAAGATGCTATGATCTGTGGGACAAGCAGTGATGCTGCGTAAGACATGCGTATTAAATTTTGTTTCATAAATCTCTGCATTGTCTTCCTTTCAAGCATGATTCACCAAGAGCACAGTTACATTGCATGGTGACTTTCTTAAATTTGTGCATTTCAGACAGTGTCCAGAAAATTTTGTCTGTATAAAAGCAAATCCCAATCCAGATTATGGTTACACAAGCTTTGATACCTTTGGCTGGGCCTTCCTTGCCTTATTCAGACTAATGACTCAAGACTCCTGGGAGAATCTTTACCAACAGGTGCTTTTTATGTCTATTCTTCTTTTTGTTTAACACAAAAGATGTTTTATAATATATATATATATATATAGACAGCAAGACGATCAGGGGGTGATGCATACGGTTTGAGATAAAAATGAAATCGAGCTAAAATCCTGCAACATCGCATAGAGCACCTTTAAGGGTGTGAGGAACAGACTGAAAAGTTGTTCCATGCCCTCCATTGTGATCCATACTATTGTTTCACGAGAAATGCATAAACCTATGAAGTGTGCAGTTTCTTCTATCTATTTCTGCACAATTTCCATCTGTTCACTCAAATCAAGTCAAGTAATTTATTTTAGTAGCCATATATACTATTTTATGTGATGTTTTAACGTTTATAGAGTCTCCATCCACGTTCACTGTATGGAAAAGAAGATAATCATACAAAATTTTAATAAATAGCTTCCTATATTTTTTATATACTAATCATGAAATCTTCTTACAGACTCTTCGGGCCGCAGGAAAAACCTACATGTTTTTTTTCGTACTGGTTATTTTCTTGGGATCCTTCTACCTGGTGAATTTGATCCTGGCTGTGGTTGCCATGGCATATGATGAACAAAATCAAGCCACTATTGATGAGGCTTTAAAGAAAGAGGAGGAGTTTAACGCCATGCTCCAGCAGCTGATGAGACAGGAAGAGGAAGCACAGGTCTGTTGGGTCTTTTCTTTAAAACAGGGTAGGAATATCATGGAAAAATGATAGTGTATGGCGCCTTTAATGGAAAAGTAATGGATTTGATTCTCAGGAAATGCTTGAATCGCTAACAAAATGTATTTTTTTTCAAAGCATCCAAATGCATAAATGTAAATGCCAGAAACATTTATAAACTGTAAATATAATCTGTTGCATGATTGCTTGGCAGGCTGCAGCTGAAGTGTCCAAGTGTGATGGGCTGAGTGGAGAAAAGACAGACTCTTCCTCGGACACCTCCAAACTCAGTTCCAAAAGTGCGAAAGAAAGACGCAACCACAGGAGAAAGAGACAGCATCAGGGGGAAGGCGAGAAAGATGAGGATTCCAACAGGGAGGGAATTGATAGAAAGGCCAGCTTGCGTCTTTCAGCTGATGGAAAAATCCGGCTCTCACGTGAAAGGAATTATACGTCTCCACATCAGGTTAGAAAAATCTTATCTGCTGTGTGGTTTTCGTTTGATGCTTGTCATAGGAAATATCATTGACTTAAAGGGTGAGTTCACCCTAAAATGAAAATTCTGTCCTTATTTACTTATCTTCAGGTTGTTCCAAACACATAAGACCTTCATTCATCTTCAGATAACGCGGCTTCAGTTTTGCGATGCTATGAACATTTTTTTGCTCAAAGAAAACAAGAATAACATTGTTTATTTAACCATTCTTCTCCCTCGAGTTATGTTTTCCGTCATTTTAGAGAGTATCACTACGCACACATTCTCCTAAGCATAAACAACGCTTATTGCGTTCATTCGCATGCTTTCCCCCGAACGCAAACAAGGCTGATTAAGTTAAAGTGTGTATAAACGTTGTGATCTCTCTAAAATGGTGAAAGATGTGACTCGGGAGAAAAATAGTTGAGTAAATTATGTTATTTTTGTTTTGTTTTGTAGCGTGGGAAAACTGAAGTGGTAACACCTTTACAATAACAGTACATGAATTATCATGTACTAATACATGAATTAACAATTTCTTGACTATAAACTAATGGTGAGTTAAGACATGTATTAATCAAGAACTAAATTAATTACACATCACATCATTGTTAACGCTTATACTACGGGGCCGTTGAATGCTTGAATCTGATTGGCTGACGAACGTTCTGAGGTGTGCAATTATTTTCAAGG
>JAUCMT010000160.1:19184522-19201206 GCA_032357475.1 Enteromius thamalakanensis
CATTATTGTAACACCGCTACGTTTTGCGCTTTGGACCAACGTAGCCAGGGTACAATTTTATATGAGACTGGGTTGATTTTATACATTCCATTCAAAGTGCATTTAAGTGTGCGAGACATAATTTAAATCATATTCACTTATTTACAGTGCAAATTCGTGAATTAACGTTCCAAAGTAAAGTAAACTTTAACGGACACTGTAGGGACCATGTTGATCAGAACACAGCTCATGCACGGAGCTATCTTCTATTGAGCTACTGTTATTGTAAAGTTTTACCACTTCAGTTTTCTGACGCTTTTCCACTTCTTTACAAACCCCCAAAAAGCACCAAATATTTGATTTAGATGAGCTGAATATGTATAAAAAATGTGTAATTGCAAAAACTTGATGTTGAAAAAGGATGTTAACAAGTCATGAATTCATGTTATTTTATAAGTAATTAATGAAGAGTTAGTAATGATGTGACCCCCCCAAGTAAAGTCATGACATAATGATACATTAACAACTCTTGAACTCATGACGTGACAGCTGCAGGTGCCAGATCTATAAACAATTTTGTGCCATTAAAACATGTTTGATTTAGATTACCACAATTAATTGTGTTAATACATAATACATTATGCCATACTGTTAATACATTAACTATACATAACATGCAGTAACTAACATGTAATTAAGGTGGCGTTATTCATGCAGTAATTCATGTGAGTCATGTTGTAGTTAATTTAGCTCTTGATTAATACATGTCTCATCATTAGTTTATAGTCAAGTAATTGTTAATTAATGTACTAGTACATGATCATTTATGTACTGTTATTGTAAAGTCTTAGCCTGATTTCATCAAAAGCATCTTAATTGGTGTTCCGAAGACAAACAAAGGTCTTACGGGTTACAGTTAGAGCATGCAGGTAGGCTGTAAGAGGACTAACAGTTTTTAACTGCAGCTTTAACCAAAAAAAAAAAAAAAAGCTGTGGCTGATGTTTGTTTTATTAGAACACATTCAGATAATTTTGTTAACTGAGTTTGGGATTAAAAGTAATAAAAGTTTGGAACATCTTGCAATGTACACTAAATTAGGTAAAAATGCATTATGCATCTTCATTTTCTAAGTTTTCTATTATCTCTGCTTTACTTTGTAATAACCATAGTTTATTATTATTCATCTTTTTGTAAATGCAGTACTGTAAAGACATTTTTAATGTTTAAAATTTATTTTTCTGCAGAAAAAAAATACTCTAAATATTTATATGTAGATAATTTGTAAAGTAACCAAAATGTGTGTTTATTAAATTATTAAATTATTATTATTATAACATACTAATTTAGAGAGACCTTGTGTGATGTTTATGTCGTTATTTTGAAAGACTGCTAGCATACGTAATTATAAAATGTTTTCTTATGTGAGATTTTTATTTGAAAAGATGGGCATGAAAACCATTGGCGCTTCTGTCAGATGCAGTTTAATAAGTAAAAACGAGCTGTCCTGATTCAGTGTCTACTGTCAGATGAGATGTTGACAGTTTTATTGTCAGTGAAAATAAGAAGAGTATCTGGTTATGAAATAAGGAGACCCAGTAGGAGCACAGTCAAAGATAATGCGCACGGATCCCGTGAGAATGGCGCAGCAAGCCGACACCAGCTGGCTTCCCGCTCACCTGCTGTCTTCAGTGAAGACACGGGAGGACACAACCTCTATGCAGAGGTCGTAAACCCGAAATGTGAAGGTGTTCCGTGTTGTCCACTTTTGGAGTTAAAAAAAAAAAAATGAGTGGGCTCTAACACCTAAGGGGCACGGCTCTCCCTGGCATAGATAAGCCAGGGAGATGGCATCTACCATCCAATGGGCCAACCTCAGTTTGGAGACAGCATTCCCTTTCCGCTGTACTCCATAGCAGACAAGAGCTGCTGAGAGCATCTGAAGCTCAGAGTGCGACCACGTAGAGGTGCAATGCGTGTATGGCCGGGCATGCCTCCTCGTGGGGCAGAGCTCGAAGTTTCCCTACCTGATTGCAGAAGGGTGTGGTAGTAACCTAGGGCACTTAGCTGGACCGGGGGGGGGTTTATGACGTGAGAATAAGCCGGGCCGAACTCTAGGCACTCTTCGTCGACAGAGAAGGCTTGTAGGTCACCTACCCTCTTGATGGAGGCCAATGCAGTCAGAAGCACTGCTTTCAGCGTAAGATATTTCAAATCCACTGACGCAAGGGGCTTGAATGGGACCCGCCGCAGGTCACGTAGGGCGGCGGCAAGATCCTGAGAGGATAAGAGGTGCGGTCTCGGGGGGTTAACCCTGCCTTGTGCTAAGTCTGTGCAAAGAGGCTCACTGGGGAAAAAAGGCCTCGTCAAGGGAGTAATACAACCGGCAGTGGGCGGACTCAGGGGAGGCAAGGGCTCTATCTTGTCCTCGCCAAAGTGGCTCCAAATCAGCTGGACTACCTGGGGGTGGAGCCACCATTCTACAGGGTGGGTGGACTGCCGTGAGAGCTGATCAGCTGCACGGTTCAGTGTCCCAGGAATGTGAACAGTGATTTCAGCCGCGTTTGACTCCACAGGAGCAGATGGCGGGCGAGTTGTGATATGTGGCAGAAGCATAGACCACTTTATCGGTTGATGTGCACTATGGCTGCAGTATTGTCCGTACAGACCAGCACGTGCTTGTGGTGCCACATCGGTCGAAAGCAACGCAGGGCCAGAAACACGGCTAACAACTCGAGGCAGTTGATGTGCCAAAGCAGTCAGATGCCTGTCCAGGTACCCATGGCTGCTTGCCAATTGCATGCAGCACCCCAGCCCGTGAAGGAGGCATCCATGTTGACCACAACATGCCTGGACACCTGCTAGGGGCTCCGGCCCCTAGGAAGGCCGGGTCTGACCACAAGCTGAACAGGTAGCAACACTCCGGGAAACACCAATCCGGAGAGTGCTACAGTGCCAGGGACAGCTGTCTTGTGCCTGAAGAAGTTCACGCACTTCAGCACTGCCTGCACGCGCTTATCGGTAAGGCAGGCAGTATATTGACAGATTCCAGCTCAATACCGAGAAAAGAGAACCCCTCCTTTTCTTTGGGGAAGTTTGCTTTTTCCCCGGTTACCCTGAAGGACCGGATGGCTGAGGTGCTGAAGCACCAAGTGCCTACCACCAACTGGGCGCACTGACACGCTCGACCTCATGAGCAAACCGTTTTTTGGGTTGCTTTAAAGTGAAAGTCATGACATGAAAGTACACATCCTTCAGGTTAATGGCTGCAAACCAGTCCTGGGCCAAATGCACATTTTTAGGATGCGCTTCGGGTTGAGCATTTTTGAATGACAGCCTGAGAAGGGACCATTTCAAAGCTCGTAGATCCAGGATGGGTCTCAACCCACCGCTCTTTTTGGGCAGGATGAACTAAGGATTGTAAAATCCTGACCTCAATCATAGCTGGAGGGACAGGCACGATTGCATCCTTCGCCAGTAGGACTACAACCTCCATATGCAGGACAGCGGCATCCCTGTCCGAGCGGACAGTGGAGTAGCAGATGCCTCTGTACCTAGGCGGGCACCCAGCAAACTGAATCACATAGCCGAGGCGTACCGTCCATATCAACCATCGCGAGGGGCTGGAAAGCTGTAACCAGGCTCCTAGCCGGGTCGCTAGGGGAATCAAGGAAACGTTGACTGCCGTGTTCACAGTGGGGCAGCTTAGGCGGAAATGGGGAGGGGACTGATCCCAGAAGGATACATCCTGGAGAAAAATATGACTGCTCTGGGCAGTGCGTACCAGCTCCCCTGGTTCCTGTGCTGGCAACACAGTGCTCCGGGTCGGCACCTGAGGATACAAAAAGACATTTGGTTAGATGGGGATCTAAAGGCACTGGGTCCGAAGGTGTGGTAAATACTAGTTTCTGTTTTTGACCTGTGGGTACAGCTGAGTGCACAGAAGCTCCTCCCAGAGTGGGTACCGAGATGTCATCATCCCCCAAAGAGCAACCACCATCACCTCTGGGTTGCCCGTGTCAGGGACTTCGCATTTTTGTGGGTGTTTTTAGCTGGTCCCTGAGATGTGGACCTGGCTACGTGGCATCGTGTGCTTCAGCGGGGGACAGAGCAGAAGGTCTGGGTGCCGCGGGGGGATGCCCTGAGCGATTGGCTCGGGTTGCCTTTGAACTGCCAAAAACTCATGGGCTAAGTTCTCAACAGTGTCACTGAATAGTGTCACCTCGTGGTGCGAGGTTCCTGCAACCCTTGATCAAGACCACCCTCAGGCAGGTCGTGGCATGCAGAGCATTGGCAGCCTGGCCCGCAGCGGCAAGCTTGGACCACGAAGGCGGACGAGAGCTCACAGGCTTTGGAAAGCACACTTGACTGCCCCGCCGTCGAGGGTGGCGAGGGAGGTTAAGCCAGGACGCAGCGAGGGATAGGGGGCCACGGACCCTGCACCAGAAACCAATCATCCAGCCTTGAGGAATCGAACGGGGACCTCTGTCACCCCCAGCTCAATCCCCTCGGCGGCTCAGCGGAGCATAGCCAACAGTTATGCATTGGCCTTTTGTTTAAAGCTCAAAGGCAATTGATCTCTCTGGCAAGTATGTAACTTCGAAGTGATTCGACTGAAAGGGTAACTGGGGGTCCCAATGCCAAACCAGTTGAAAACATCTCTAGGTTATGTATATAACCCTAGTTCCAAAGGCCAGGAAGCATAAAAGCACATGGAATGTCGGCCAGCGGAGCGCTGGCAGGGAATGCCGAAAGTGTGGTTTCGAGACGCAGCATTTCTTTCCTTCAAGGAACTAGGGTTATATACATAACCTAGAGACGTTCCTTTTAAGGAACTCGAGCTCGAGGAACGAGATACCCACGCCTCCAGACTTTCCTATTCCCAGTGTGTGTTTGTGCACAGCTAGGCAAGAACAGAAGAGCCCCGGAGTGGCTCGCAAGTCCAACCCATAAAAAAGAACGAAAGTGTGAGGGGTGGACCACCCCGCAGCGGCACATATGTCGACCAAGGAGAACCCTGATAGCAGGGCCTTCGAAACCGCCACATCACGTGTTGAGTGCGCTCTGACTCCTAGCCTCGGCAGGAGACCAGAGGACTCGTAAGATGTATTAATGTCATCCACTATCCATCTGCTTAATGTCTGTTTAGTCGCAGAGCACCCCTTCTTGGGTGGCCTAAAGCATACAAGCAACTGCTCAGACTTTCTCCACAGGGCAGTACTGTGCTCGCACTGGACACAAACAGTTTTGCTTCTGCTGACAGGACTCCCTAAAGGGAGGAGGGTTGAAGGCCTGCAGTACTACTGGCTGTGGTATGACCGTAGGGACCTTAGGGCTGTAACCCGCTCGCGGGTACAGAAAGGCTTTGGATAAGTGGTTCTCTGTGCTGGAGAAAGCACACTTTTCTTGGCGTTCAGTCTCAACACCAACCGTTTCATGTGAACGATGTCTGCACACCTCGCTCTACGACTTGCCCAAAATTTACCAGTCATCAATATAATTCAGTATGCGGATGCCCTGGAGTCTCAGTGGAGCCAGCGCTGAATCCACGCACTTTGTAAACGTATCGGGTGAAAGTGCAAAGCCGAAGGGGAGAACCCGAAATTGGTACACTGCGCCCCCGAAAGCGAACCTCAGGAATTCCCTGTGAGAAGGATGGATTGAAACGTGGAAAAACGAATCTTTTAGATCTATCGTGACAAACCAGTCCTCGGACCTGATTTGTGACACAACTTGAATTCTGAATTTACATTCTGAACTTCAGTTTCATTACTGAGCGGTTCAGAGTTCTGAGATTTAAAATGTGCCTCAGCCCTCCATCCTTCTTTGGAACTATGAAGTAGCGGCTGTAGAACCCGCACTCTGTTTTCGTGAGGAGGGACCACCTCGATGGCCTCCTTCCTCAAAAGAGTTTCTTCTTGTTCCATCACCAGAGCCTGCGTTGAATTCACAAGAGTGGGTAGCACCCCCGCGAATTGTGGCGAGGATCGCCCAAACTGAATTTCTTTAACCTTTTTCTACAGTAAGCAGGACCCATTGAGACACGTTTGGCAGTATTTTCCACGCTGCTAATTAATCTACTAAGGGAACCAGTCTCTCGAGGCTGGCCTCTGGTGTTACTAGATGCCGCAACGCAGCCCACTCTCGAGTGAAGCTGCGGACTGTCCCTCCTGAGAGCCTGGCGGCAAACACCTCATCCCCGCTAGAATGTCGGGCCGAGGAGATTGAGTGAGATGTCAACTGGAGACGCCCCTCAGGCCAATCTCCTGAGGGCGCCGGGTTTGAGCAACCACCACACCCTCGGGTGAAGTGTACTGTTCCCCGGCAGGGGCTGCCTTCTGAAGCCCTGAAACACTTTTCTCAGGGCTTCTTCTTCTTTTTCTGCGGGGCCTGCTTCCTCTTTTCTTTGAGAAGGACCATTACCATTACATCCCTACAAAGCATCACTACCTGCTACTTTTCTTTAAAAACTGTTCAATTATGTAGAAACATGAATAAAAACTGCTATTAAATACACAGAACTTCTAAATATTTATTTTTTACCGTATCATTGCACTATTACTGTAATTTTTATTAATGTAATTTTCAGGAACATTAAAAAAAAAAAAAAACTAAGGATGATAACATTAGCTATAATTATAATATTTTAATGATCAAGGCTAACTGTAATGATAACACAGAGGAACAAAATTCTTAGAATGATTTTCAGTGGGTTGTCGATGTATTTGTAAGGATTGTTTTTCTCCTCAGTCCCCCCTGAGTTTTCAGGGCTCAGTCCTCACCCCACGTCGGGGGAGCAAAGGTAGTGTCTTCAGTTTCCGTGGACGTTTGCATTCAGAAAACAACTACGCCGACGATGAGCAAAGCATATGTGAAGAGACGGGCAGCAGGAGAAACTCTTTGTTTATACCCTCTCGATCTGAGCGACTTTACAGCACTCTTAGCAAAAGCAGTCTGACTCCACGTATATTGTTGCCGTCCAACGGAAAAGCACGGTACATGGTCGACAGCAATGGCATGGTGGTAGTTTCGGGTGGAGCTTCTTCACCCAACTCTCCCTCTGGAATACTGACGCCGGAGGTGTCCAGAAAAAGAACCACGTTTGAAGACACTTGCGTAAGCTCATATGATGCATGTGCTGTTGCAATGCAATAATAATTTTCTCTTTATTTAATATGAATCTGTGCATCCTTTCTTTTTTTGCCATTTTATTTTGCTGGGTTTGTGAAAATCTGTAGAATTCTGTTAGATAAAGAGCAAGCTGCATAAGCAAACGCAATATATAAATTAACAGTGAACTTAGATTCACTTTTAGCAGAAATCTCCAGAGATTAATATGGGAGTTCACTGCATGCAGATTGTGTGTGAGGTTGCAACAAATAACAATTTCAATCATTTTCCAGGATGGCAGCATGTCATCAGCATGCAAAGACAAAAAAACAAGTTCAAATCAATAAATCATACAAAAAAAATTCACATTATTTCCAGCTTTTTATTCCAAAGCATGTTAAAACTTGCATTTAAAGCATGTTATTGTACATACTGTCAAGTTTAATTATGACTTTTGAAATTAAATTGTTACTTCTTTGATTAATGTTGTATCATTTAAATCATTGTACTGAATTTGTAAAGTCTTGATGTTTTCAAATAAATAATAGTGCCATGAGCACAAATTAAGACATTCTTAAAGAAAATGTATAGCGTTAAACTACATGAAAATATATATTTTTTTCCATTTTTATTTTTCAAATTCAAATGAAGAAAAATAATCTATATAAAAATATTTAAAAAAAAACTTTTCCTGTGATGCTTTTGCACTGGATCCAAGATATCCAGTTTAAGCAGTGTAAGTTTATCACCAAGAATAAGTTATGGTTCAAGACATGTTTTGTCATTTATTTATTTTAATTAATTCATTTCTTTTTCTTTTTCTGAGATATTTTACAGATGAAATAATGATTGATGAATAGCAATATATTGCTGTTTAGTAAACACTAATGAGGGCACAATTGCAACATTTGTTGATTTATTATCTGTTGTTGTGATCTCTTAACAGTTTGACACAGATGAAGAATATCGACGCCGATGTGATTCAAAGAGCTTTTCAAGGGCTTTTCTTGACCAGTCAGTGAGACAGCGAGCTTTGAGTGTAGCAAGTGTCAGCAACAACACCATTGACCGTAAGAAACCCTAAATGACAAACACACTTATGATCACACTTGATGATACTTTGAAAAACATGAGGGAAATAATTAGGGAAAATAAATGCAAAATTTTGAGTTACTAAAAAATGTGAACTTTTAAAATGAGTTTAAAGTTTTTACAATGAGAAACTGCAAAATTAGCAAGTGAAATTGTAAAGTAGGAGACAGAGACGTGCAGATCTATTTGCAAATCTTTAATCATAGTAGGCAGGCAGGGTCAGAACAACGAAAAACAGAGTAATGCAGGAGAGGTTGAATCGAAGGTCGAGGAGACAAGCAGAAGATCGGGACTGGCGGCAGACAGAGAGAAAATGGGAAAATGGGCACACAGGAAATACAAACAGGGGAAAGGCCTTCTCGATCGGGACTAAACAGGCTATGTGTAGTCTGCAGTCTCCGTGGTCGTGACAGGACAGGACGAGAGTTCGAGGACGGCCTCCATGGCCGGTATAGAGCAGAACAATAGTTTGATTAATGAGTAGAGGGGGCTTGAATAACAATAGCTGTGAGAGAAAGATGTGCATTATGGGTCCAGTAAGCAACTACTTTATTTTAACTAAAATTAACAAAGATTAATAAATACTATTATGGCCATTGTTTGTTCATGTTACTTAATACATTAACTAATGTTACCAAATGACTCTTTATTTTGAAGTGTTAGCAAAATGTTTTTAAAATTGTTAAATTGTCATCATTATTCACCATTACTTATATTGTTTCAAACCTTTATAACTTTTATTTTGCCTTGTAGCACAATACTTTTCAATATTTTCTCAATACAGCACAATCTTTTATATACATAAAAGTTCAGAGGCTGTCAAGCTTTAAAAAAATAATGAACCATAAAAGTATTATAAAAATATGGCTTGGATTTTGACGTGGGCCTTGCGCATAATTCCTTTTGATTTAACAGTTGTAGTGTGGGATATTTCTGCAAATATTTCAGCATGATAGACACTCAGGGCAGATGACACTGTATCATGAAGATGAACTCTTCGTTTACTGCCTGTTTGTTCATGTCTGTTTATTTCAAATTTTGTCGAAATTCATATTTGTTCAAATGCAGCTTTCATATTTTCGTCTTCTTTTTTTGCAGCAATGGATATCTGGAAACAGAAGTGTGTGGAGTGCTGGTTTGAGTTTGCAGAGAGTTATCTGATCTGGGATTGCAGTCCCACTTGGCTAAAGATAAAGAAAATTGTCCACATGGCTATGATGGACCCCTTTGCAGATCTGTTTATCACCATTTGCATTGTGATAAACACAGCATTCATGGCCATGGAGTATCACCCAATGGAGAGACCCTATATTGACATGCTCACAACCGCCAATGTGGTAAGAACATTACAACAGGATTTTAATTAATATGAAATTCTAGAAAGAGATACTATTATCAGTGTGCAACCCCACTGAAAAGAAGAAGTGTAAATTTACTGATTAAAATAATTTAGTAAATTGAATTTTATAAATGAAAGCTTAAAAACAGTATTTTGACTTCAAAGAATATAAACCACTTTATTTGTATTGATGTTTCTTATTATATGAATGAAAAAAGTGATTAATGAATCCACATTACATATGTAATGAATTTTATTAGAAATTTAGCCCATGGAGAGCTGTAGTTTTTAGAGGTCGACCGATATTGAATTTATCGATACCGATAGGTTGGATCGCACTTGACAACAACCAATTACCTAACTGATAGTTTTTAAAATGGATAATGGATAACAAAATAAAAATAAAAACATAACACTCCATGTAAAATAGTACTGAACTTCACTACAAAAAACAAACAAAAAAGGAGGTGGAGGTAGTACAATCCTGATCATGTGCAAAAATTCTAGTTATCAGATGAAGGAATAAAACATATTTAAATGATTGAAAATCTAACTTTTTTTTTTTTTAGCAAGGTATTTACTTTTAAATAAGCATGGTATTTACTTTTCAAATTAAAACATGAAAGAAATGTTGTTTGATCGTTATCGTTATCGATATAAGGCTAATGAAGTACTGAGCAGTTCTGGAGATGTTGTTTATGTATTTATGACCTTAGTTAGTGACTCAACAGACGCTGAATCACTGCAAATGGTGCACACTTTTTTCTGTGGATTTTTGCAGATAACAAATATTTACGGGAATCAACTATCAGTGCCAATTTTTTGGGCAAACACCCATACATCAGTCGACCTCTAGTAATTTTTATAAAACACTTTTAATGTGTTTTGTTAATTTATAAAAAAAAAAAAGTTTTTTTTTTAATTGTCTCCTAACCTACACGTTTATCTGATCATAAGTACATTTGATTTATATGTACAAAACTCTGTTTTGCATTTTGATAAGAGTATAAACCACTTCACTTGAGATAATATTTTTTAGAAATGTTGAATTGAATCTTTTTCCCTGCAGGTTTTCATAGCCATCTTTACAGCAGAAATGATATTTAAGATCATTGCGTTGGACCCATACATGTACTTTCAGGAAGGCTGGAATATCTTCGACAGCATCATAGTTACGCTGAGTCTTCTGGAACTTTGTTTGCCAGGAATCGGTTTTCTTAGGCCATTCAGACTGGTAAGAGTGTCTCATTACACCTTAATGGCTCTGTTCTAAAACCTATATTTAAAGCAAATAAGATGCAGCACAAGTGCCCTTTCAATCTCAGGGATGTTTCCAATGGTACTGTATGAATTGCTGCCTTCAAAGTTACCTTGCCAAAATCTAAGGCTCTTTGAAGATGTGAATTTCCATTTGAACTAACATTTTACAGGATTTATCACAAAAAGTATACATATTTAGCAGTGCATTTATATATTTATTAGCATACTAAATTAAAATATTCTTGAGACAAATTTTGTTTCCCAGTTTTTCTTGGGAAATTAAGCATACATTTTGGGAAGCTGACATGTTAGACTAAACATTTAGCTACATTTTAGCCCTATTTTGCGCATCATTTTATATAATTTATATTTATATAGTAAACAGCATTTATGTAAAATTTGAATATTTTGTAGCATCACAGGAATAAATCTCAAAGTAAAAACTAAATAAATAATCCACAACATCTGTCAGAAGCTTCACTGGAGTTGCCCTCTGATGCCTACAGAGGGCACTCCAGCCCGGACTATGTTTATTGTTTACCTGTCCTCCCTGTCTCTGTTAAGGACTCTTAATATGAATTATCATCTCCTCCCAGCTTGTTTGTCGCCATGGTTCCCCATTAGTTCTTCCTCCCCTTTGTCTCGTTATCTGGTGTATTTAAGGACCGGCCTTGTGTGTTTACTGTGGATGTACCTTGTGTTCCTCCATTTGTGATTCCCCCGTGCTTGTGTAAGCCTTTCGTGTTCCCTGTTTTTTTTCTGTTCTGGATTATCGTTCTCGACCTTGCCTGCCCTCGGACTCTTGCTCTTACTCTTCGCCCGAACACAGCTACATCCATTGGACTATTCTTGTGTTTGCCGTTGCCACTACTCTGCCTGTTCTGACCCTTTGTTTACAGTAATAAAGAAGTTTGCACTTGGATCCGCACACCTCTGCTCTCCCTCGTTACAATATCGATGTTTTACTGTATGTTTATTCAAATAAATGTAACCTGTGAGCTTTGAAAGAGACTTCTTTCAAAAACATCAAAAAAGCTTAAAGACCCCTGAACTTTGAACAGTACTTTATATAAACACTAAATAATAAAAATAAATAAATAAATAAAACACTACAAACTAAAACCAATTGTCATTTAGGCATCACAGCATTATAATGTATAATCATAAAAAATATAAGTTGAAATTTGCTAAAGGCATATTTAACAATGCTATTAATTAGTGAATTATTTTTAAAATAAATATTATAAAGTAATTTTATAATTGTATAAATGTAAAATTACATGAAATTAGCATATCAGCAGTTTCTAAGTTTAAAAAAATAAAAAAATGTGTATCACATTTTATGTCCCTTATTGTCACAGCTGAGAGTCTTCAAACTAGCCAAGTCCTGGCCAACTCTAAACATGCTGATCAAGATCATTGGCAACTCTCTAGGCGCCTTGAGCAACCTGACACTTGTGCTAGCCATCATCGTCTTCATCTTCGCTGTGGTGGGCATGCAGCTGTTTGGGAAGAACTACCAAACCTGTGTATGTAAGATTTCCGAGGATTGCACACTTCCTCGCTGGCACATGAACGATTTCTTCCACTCGTTCCTGATCGTCTTCAGGGTGCTGTGCGGAGAGTGGATCGAGACCATGTGGGACTGCATGCAAGTGTCAGAACCTGCCTTGTGCTTAATTGTCTTTATGATGGTCATGGTGATTGGAAATCTAGTGGTATGTAGAGTTACTTATAATAAATTATCACTCTAAAAATCTGAATTGTGTCAACCTGTAATTGGTTTCTTCAAAATTTTGCAGGTTTTGAACCTGTTCCTCGCTCTGCTGCTCAGCTCATTCAGTGCAGACAACCTTGCGGTCCCAGGAGAAGATGCTGAAAAGAACAACCTGCAGATAGCAGTTGGTCGAATCAAGAAAGGTTTTGCTGTAGTTAAGGTCTGCCTTCACAATTTCTTCCGGAGTGGCTGTATAAAAAAGAGGAAGCCGGAAAAGAAAACTGTTGATGGGAGTATAATTTTGAGAGACTTCAGGGGAATAAATGATAACTCCAACCACACCACACTAGAGCTGGTTAAAGGCACTGTAAGTTCGGGCATGGATAGTGACACAGAGGATTTTATCAGTAACCCAAGCTTGACCGTCAGTGTCCCTATCGCTGTTGAGGAGTCTGACTTTGAGTGCCTCAATACTGAGGATTTCAGTAGCCTTTCTTCAGACCTTGATGATAAAGAGGTAAGCTTGCTGTTTTCAGTCTTTTTGTTTTGCAAACAGTTCAACATTTTCCACAAATGTGTATTTTATTGCTAATCACTCTCATTTCCTGTCATAAATCTACACTCGGTGCAAAACATAGCTACACTCAACATCTTAAAGTGATAGTTTACCCCAGTGTAGGGTGTAACTAGTTACTAAGCAATTACTGTAATTTAATTAATTATTTAATTACTGGAAAATGTAATTAAATTCTGCAATTTAATTACAGTTACTTCATATGTAATTTAACTTATTAGTGGGTATAGACTATAGAAAATACACAAAACAATTGTGGAATTAACATCACAATTTAAAGTCTAACTTTAAAATCCATGCTTTTTGTGTACCCTTGTCACTGTCCAGTTCTCACTTTTAACCAGCTGGTAATCGGCATATATATTACTGTGATATTGGTTGTTTATTATTAGTCTTATTCTGCAATACCTTTTTCTAAACATTACCCGATCCTTAAACTACTTTACCAAAAATTATAAGCAGTAATTATTGGTATATTGTGACAAAAGTCATAGTTAATAGTTAGTTAATAGTGAGAAATGCAGCAAAATCGAAAGTGTGACCATAATAAATTATCTAGTTATCTTTTATTTTTTTAAAAGAGTTAAAAGATATTTATTAATTAAGTTATTAAATATTTACACTAATTACTACAGTAATCCAATGACATTGTTGAAGATGTAACAAGTAACAATTAGTGTCAAAATTAGCACGTTAAGGTATGCGATTAGTCGCTCTGAATCTGCTGTGCAATCCATCCAATAGAAGGGCTAGACGTCATAGGCAGGTGACATCAGAGACCAGGAAACTTAAAAGCATGTGTGGAGACACTACAATCTTTCATTCAGCAAGCGCTCTCTGTGCTCAGACACTTCGTAAAGTGTGTGAGTCCTTGTGGCCGTTATCTTACCCTATGATACTCACACCAGCTTTGCAGGGTTTGCCTCGGAGCGGAGCATTCAGGTGAGAAGTGGCCCCAACTAAGCCTGGTTCTCCCAAGGTTTTCTTCCTCGTTATCTCATATATGAGGTTTTGGTTCCTCTGGCTTGCTTAGTTGGGAAAACCTAATTTCTAGTGATTATCATCGCCTTGACTACGGAGACCGTCTCTGCATTTGATGAATAAATAGGTTAATCTTGTCATTATACATTACCATCTCTCTGTTCTCCTATTTGATAATGTTCAGTGCTTTGCTACAATCTGTATTGTTAAAAGCGCTAAACAAAAAAAAGTGATAGATTGATACTAACTCTCAGAATAGACTGTTAGGTTTAGGGTTAGTAGGTTAGTTGACAAATACTTGCAAAGTTTCTGATAGTATGTAGTATGTTGTGGACCCATCAAAATAAAGTGTTAAGAGATATTAAGCAGACAGTGTAGCTGCAAAGTGACTAAGTGGACCGTCGAAACAAAGGGTTACCAAAAATGTTTCTAGTTTGACATTTATGATCATTAGCTCATATAAATATATCTCTGGTCACAAGTTTGGAAGATTTTAATATTTTTTAAGATGTTTCTTATGTTCATAAAGGCTGCATTTATTTAATGAAAAATACATGAAAAAAATTATATTGTGAAATATTTCTTACCATTTAAAATAATGAGTTTTTATTTGAATACACTTTAAAATATAATTTTTTTCTGTCATTACTCTAGTCTAATCATGCTGATTTATTATTAGAAATCAATGTTGGCAAAGATGTGATTGCAAATATTTTTGGAGACTGCAATACTTTTTTCAAGATTATTTGATGAATAAAAAGTTATAAAGAAAAGCCTTTATTAAAATATAAACCTTTTTAAAAATATATATAAATCCCTGCGTCTTATCAGTTTAACACATCCTAGCTGAATAAAGGTTTTCATTTCTTTCAAATAAAAAAAATAATACAAATTTACTGACCCCAACTTTTGATATTAGTGTATATTGTTAAAATAAATGCTCTTCTTTTTTAAGGTTTTATGCAAGCAGCACTGATAATAAATCAGTATATTAGAATGATTTCTGAAGGATCATGTGACTCTGAAGACTGGAGGAATGACTTATAGTAATTCAGCTGCGCATCACAGAAATAAATCAGATATTAAAATAGAAAATTGTTATTTTACATCACAATAATATTTCACAATATTATTTTTTTAAATAAATAAAAGCAGCCTTAAAGAACATAAGAAACATCTTTAAAATATTTTAAAAGTCTTACTGTTTCCAAACTTTTGACTGGCAGTGTGTGCTCAACAATGTGTTTATAGATATATATATATATATATACATATACTGTTGGATGTTAAGAATATATTAGGTTTTTAAAAGATTTATGTGATCAAATATACTGTAATAATGTGAAATAACATTACAACTTAAAATAAGTGTTTTTTTATTTAAATATATTGGAAAATGTAATTTATTCCTGTGATGCAAAGCTGTATTTTCAGCATCATTAGTTATCCTTCAGAAATCATTCTTATATAACTAGTTAAATGTAGTTGTACTGACTAATATTTTTGTGGAAATTCTGATACATGATCAGTTGAATGCATGCTTGCTTTAAGCTGCACCCGTCTCATCTGACTGTGATGACAGATGTAGCAGCCTAGTCTCCACATCTGTACGGCTCATTTATTTACAGTATTTCTATCAGTCATCTTCTGCTCTCGGCCTCAGGCCGGTTGTCATGGTTTCAGTCTGTGTCTGTTTGATCTCAGGAGATTTTACATAATGCTTCAATCCCAGAATAATCCAGCTCTGCTTCCTGATTATAATCAGCACATTTTACACAGTGAAATCTAACAAACATACACTGTTTAGATGCTACTGAGACAGCAAACAAACACAGATGAATAAACATCAGCACCCAAGTGAGCAAATATTACAGTGATACTGAGATGCAGGGAGTGGCCAGTTATTAGAGGGGTATTAATGTCTCATTTTTAATGGTTTGCTTAAAATGATATGTAAATCATTTGACTTTCAGAAGTTGTATTGTTAACGTTATAAGCTATATTGTTAATACTAATGATATTTGGGATATTATTGTTTGTGTTATTGTATTGTGTGACTACATATAATTTCTTTGAAAATGTAGCAAAATAAACAATTTTATTAATCTATATTATGTCTTATTTAGATAATACAATATAATAAAATACGTAGAATTTATTTATATTCATTTCAATATTTATATATGTATTTATATATATATTTTTTATATTAAAATATTTGTATTTAATTTATATTTATTTATATATTATGTTTCATTTATATACATGTGTGTGTGTGTGCGTGTGTATAATAGAATTACACACAAATATGTGTATAATTTCAACAATTTTATTAATTTACATTATTTCTTATAATAATACAATATAACAAAATATGAAGAATTTATTTATATTTATTTCAATATTTACATTCGTATTAACATATATATATATATATATATATATATTTATCCATATACACTCAACAAAAATATAAACACACACCTTTGTTTCTGCTCCGGTTTTTCATGAGATGGACTTAAAGATCTAAAATTAATTCCAGATACACTATATTACCATGGGTGTTTCTCAATGTCAAGGATACTTCCTTGGCAGGACTGGTCCTTCCAAGTCACTTCCTTCAGAGGCTAGGCG
>JAUCMT010000160.1:19201306-19215599 GCA_032357475.1 Enteromius thamalakanensis
TGATAATGTTCAGTGCTTTGCTACAATCTGTATTGTTAAAAGCGCTATATAAATAAAAGTGATTGATTGATTGATTGCTCTACTCTCTCAGGCAGAGTGCACTCTAGTGCAACCCCCGCCTGGAGTTATGGAACCTGTGGGTATGGCCCCTGAGGTTGTGTAACTCATAGCGTGCGGTCTTTTTTAGCCGAGGTTGTTAGACCATCCTCCAAACCAGAGGTATAGAGGCATGGTATAGAGACTGCCAGCATGACCCAATTAACTGCCCGGTTGGCACAGTTCTGGAGTTCCTGCAGGGTTGTCCACAGGGTTGACCCACTCCACCTCTTTCAGTGGCCCCTTTTTACGTGCAATTTGCACTGGGGCTGGCCAAGGTCTTGCTTTTCCTTGTAGGAGGTCGGACCAACTATTGGTCTGTTTCGGTCCTTCTCTGAGGGGTCTGTCCGCGTCGAGGTAGACTCTGAGCAGGTGTATTGTTGACGCTGTCACCATGGCCTGTGAGTCTTCTGGCCTCCCATCGCCGATGGGAGACACTCAATCAGAGCTCATTCAACTAGGGGTGTGGCGGCCTCAAAGGCCTTCCTAGCAGGTGTCTCAGTTCAAGACATTTGCAAAGCAGCAGGTTGAAACCCCAGTTCCTTGAAGGAACGAGACACTGTGTCTCTTTGCCACACTCCAGGCATCCCTGTCGGCGCTTGCTTCATTTCTTAGGCTGGTGTCGATATCTCCACATGTGTTTTTAATCTTCCTAGTCTCTGACCCAGCCCTGTGTCACTCATCTGATCACTCGATTTATATCATCAGCTCATTAACAGACATTTAGATTAGTAGTAGGTCACAAAACGTAAAAAGTGTTGAGATTAAATAAGAGCCATTCAGAAGCGCGGGGATGTCTACTAATCAAATGAAAACAGTTTTTTTTTTTTTATACCTTTAGGGATTCATCTGTATTCAATTTAGAATATTTCTGATAACTTCAATTTCTGTACAGTATATTTCTGCTGAAGGGCACAAGTAAATATTTATTATTTATTATAACTGGTTTATGTGAAAATTGTTTTAAGTTCAGTTAAATAGCTACTAGGGGAAAAGAATTATTCCAAAGACATGATGCCGTGATGCAGGCCTTTATACAAATATGAAGAAAATGTACTTTTATGTGAAAATGTGTCTTTAATGTTATTTATACAGTACATTAATTTTACAGATTGAAAGCGAAATTATTTCAATATAAAGGTATATTTAAAAACTTTACTGTTGGTTAGGATTAATCACGATTAATTTCAGAAAAATATGTGATTCATTTTTTTATCGATTGGCAGCACTAGTAATTAGTAATTATTTACTTTTTTACAGTAACATTATACTAATTTCCCCATAATTTACTCACCCTTAAGCCATCCTAGGTGATTAGGATCTTCTTCTTTCAGACAACTACAATACAATCAGAGTTATATTTAAAATAAAAATAGGGTGATTTTAATTTTTGGGTGAACTATCCCTTTTGACCAAATTGCCTTTGACATTCAGCATTACAACAATATGTAACCAGTTAAAGCTTCAGTGTGAAAGAATAGAGATTTGGCTTTATTCTAATATGCTGATTTGCTGCTCAAGTAACACTTCCTTTTATCATCAGTGTTGAAAACAGTTGTGCTTCTCTGGGATTTTTTTTTGAACATCTTGATAAACAAAGCTAAAAGGAACAGCATGCATTTTAATTAAAGATCTTTTGTAAGATTAACAGTGTAATAAAAGTATTTACTGCCATTTTTGCTTAATTAAATCCTTGCTGAAAAGGTGAGTTAATTTACAAAAAATCTTTTGAATGGTATATTAAGTTAACAGAGCTAACAAAAGCTTTACTGGCATTATCCGAATTTTAAAACATTTTGATACATTGCATAATTCAGATTTTTTTTGTCATTTCATAGATATAAAGAAATAAAGTGTATGGTTTTACATCCCTTCTCTATGAATATAAGATGTTATTAGGGTTTAGCTTGTATTTGGGAATAGAAGTGCGGTACCTAGTTGTAATAATGGCATATTGTTAATTTGAACTCAGTGAACAAATCTTACACGGCACTTAAATTACTTAAATTATCAACATTTGTCTTTAGAATCAAAATGGGTTTTGTAGTGATCCGATCTCAGTGCATCTTGGGTGCATTTACTCCTGGCTTTTGATGTGGTCAAGTGTAATCCGATCATGATCGTGATCATTGAAAATGCATTAATACCACAAGAAGGGGACCCTAAAGTCTCTTTGACATGAGCCAAGTGGTTTTCCAAAACACACACCCAAGTCCTCTTCAAATGGAGGTTATGTGAATATTACTGTACTTTCAGTACAGTACAACAGCAATGCACCCTAACTTGTGAAAACAATCTGCTATTGATTGCATATCATATCGTTTAAATCATTACATTTTCTAATCTGGTATAATGCACACATCATTTAAGGTATATGCCATATTTAATATGTGTTTGATTTTAAGGTCCTAGTTCATGTCTAAATGCCTGAAGAACCGTGCAAATGATATCTTTGGTGAGTCAACTAGACCAAAGTCTTTTGGGGTAGTTATAGTTAAAAAAAGGAAAGCTTTTCCGTATAGTGTCACTGAATTTGTCATTTTTCCGGTGGGGTTAATTGCAGTAAGTGCATTTTGGATTACATCAATTTGCAGCTTGAACCATTATGGAAGAGCGGTCAGGGAGTATCAGTCTTCAGATCACATTATCTGCCATTTAAGTGCTGAGTGTGAATGTTAGCCTAATGTTAGCCTGATAACATTCTTGTTTGCTTTCTGCTGGGAAAGGATGTGGCGGTCTGTGGTTTCATAATGATCTGTACTCTGACCATTTTTATGCCAATCTCTTTGAAGTTGTTCTAAAATGTCTACTGCTTTAGTTTTGTGAAGAGTGACAGAAAACTGCCTCCCACAGAAAGCTGCATTGCAATTTTAATTTTCAATGCACATACTGTTGTTTAGCACGTTACAAGATAAGTTAACCAGAAAATTTAAATTCTAATGAAATTTACTCGCACTCGGGCCATCCAAGGTATAAATGAGTATATAATAATGAGTACTATAAACAGTGTAGGAGAAATGTAGCATTACATCACTTGCTTACCAGTGGATCCTCTGCAGTGAATGGGTACCGTCAGATTCCAAACAGCTGGAAAATAATATAATAATTCACACCACTCCAGTACAAAAACTAACATCTTGTGAAGTGCTTGTATATAGGAAACAAATCCATAATAGTAGCAATTCAAACTGCTCTCAGGTAAAATATAAATACTCTATTCATGATTTTGTTTTTTTCCAGTGTAAATGTTGTCTTGTTGGACTCAAGAGAGAAATATGCACAGATCAAGCACCGTTTATAAGCCAGAATATTTTGAAACAAATATGGGTTTTGATGTAAGTGGACTACAGGAAATTTTTCACCGGAGAAAGTAGTGTTGTCAAACAAATAATCATGATTAATTGCATCCAATATATACTGTATATATATATATTATTATTTTTTTAATTATTATTTTATTTTACATAATATATTTATGTGTGTTGTTTTTATTTATTATGTAAATACACACACATATATTTGAATTATTTTGTTTATTAATTTAATATAAAAAATGTAATGTATTTGTATAATAAAATTATATTTATATACATATAGGCATTTAAATACATGTAAATATTTTCAAAATATGCAATAACCATTTGTGTATTTATATACAGTGTCTTGCATTTTTTCACAATTAATCAGAATGGCTTATGTTAAACTGCTTTAAATAACTTTTTTTTTTACACCAGTCTACACTCCATACACCATAACTGTAGAAAAGATGTTACTACACTTAGGGTGAGGTGAACCTGTGGCAAATTCAATTAAATCTAAAGAAATACAGAAGGACAAACACGGCAACACTTCCTTAATTTTGGCCACATGGCATTGTGGAGAGATTCGATGAAGACGCATGCTCAATGTAGTAAAGGAACAAGAAAGTAAAAATATACAATAAGTGCAGTAAATAATAATAATAATAATCATAAAACAGTATATAATAAGTACAGTAAATAATAGACAGTACAGTAGAATAGTGCAAATAGATAAGATAAAAATAAAAACATAAAAAATTAAATACAATAATAATAACATTAGTGCAAGTGGTTCTGAAAACGTGACAGTGCACAATGAATAAGGAATAAAAGAGAGTAGGAGCAGCATCTAATGATTGGATGAAACAAGCATTCAATCAATGACATACATATTTTATATTGCACAATTGACTGAAGACAAGTAACATTAGTATTGATATTATTATTAACCCTGAGAAATCTTGTACAGGGCAGTGATGAGTTGTATAGTCTTATTGCTACACGTAGGAAGGATTTCCTGTGATAGTCAGTTCTGCATTTAGAGGCGATGAGTCTTTTGCTGCGTGTGCTCCCATAGCCCATCATGGAAGCGTGCATGGGGTGAGAGGGGTTGTCCATGATACTGAGAAGCTTTTTTAGCATTCTCCTCTCAGACACCTCTGCTGGGTTCTCCAGACTGACTCCCAGGACAGCACCAGCCTTTTTAATCAGCTTGTTCAGCCTGTTTGCATCCCCAGTACACACATATGTTATACAAACAAAAACTTTTATTTTGTATGCGATTAATCTGTTGACAGCACTAGGAGGAAGCATTATTATGGATTATGAAAGCATTATGATGGATTAGGAATGCAACAGTCTAAAAAGCATTGGTAAGCAAGTTAAATTTCTCCAAATCTCTTCTAATTACGAAACAAACTCATCTACATGGCCTGCAGGTAAGCTAATAAGTGAATTAATTGGAATAAAAAAAAAAAAATTAAATCCAGATGACTGATTCTGCCTCCTTATAATAACTTACAAGATGTTTCCATTTAAATCCTTGCACAGAGTATAATCCAGTCAAAAGGGACAGCATTGACTAAATACTTTGTAAAGTAGGCGTTTGCATTATGCAGCAGGTTCTAAGCTGGTAAATACTAATAAATATATGATTCTAAAACTACTTTTTTTTCGGACAGTCTAAATCAGTTTCTTATGAGATTGCATTTCAGTTAGCATGATAATGTAGGCAGCAGACAGCAGGACATTTGTTTTGAACCAGAGCCATGGTCTCTGATTGATTGCCTCTTAGACATCAACACATGATTCTGTATTATTGCTCCCATTGATTTATCCGTCATTCTAGTGACCAATCGTTTTACCTCCAGACAAAAATGTGAGCGTTTTTTTTCTTCTTGCCTGTCTCACATCTCTAACATGATTTGTCTTTGCAACATTTCTGAGACGATCTCAAGGTTTACAATGAGAGGAGACCTGTAAGACTTTTTTAATGTGCCTCCCACCTAACCATAAAGACAACTTAAACTTAAAATGAAAAAGAATAGGTTTCTATGTAATGCATTTTTTGTGCACCTCAAATCCTGCCATAACACTAATATCATTCTTGTTCATATTCAGTCATAGATAATAGTGTTAGTGTTCTCCTTCAGTCGTTGAGTTACAGTTGATTTCAGCTCTCTCTGCAAATACACACAGATATACAGAGCTGACAATCAAAAAACGGTTCTTATTCAGAATAAAATTAATTGTACAAGCCTAATAAAGGATCACAAAAAGATTTTGTCTGAAAGGAAAGTACAGTAAACTGTAGAGCATCGTGTTAGCAATGCCAATGTCATGGATTCAGTTACTACACAATGCATTACTGATCAAATGCTTACTTGCAATGTAAATTGCTTTGCAGAAAAACATATCCCAATTTCATAATTGCGTAGCACTTACTAGCCAAGGTAATCACCATTGCATGTATTATACTGAAACATATATCTAATCCAATGGCATTATTGCACTGATTGCCGAAAGTACATTAGACAGAAAAGGTCTGGGGCCAAACAAGAACTCAAGCCATCCAGACATTTGGTTGCATGTGCTGCATGTCCTGCAATCCGTTCCTAAAACTCCTCTATGTAAATTATATTATTTTATATTTTTTATAAATTATAGATTGTTGGTTCTTACTGCCTCTGAAGTCTTGTGTATATAGTTGTAGTCGAAACTATATTTTATCAGTTATTTTAGTGCAATTTTTTTTTGTTTAACTTGTATTGCTATTTGCTTTTATTTTCATTTTTATTTTAGTTTGTTTTTTGTTATGTATTAGCTTTGTGTTTGTTGTGTCTTACTGAATCCTGTTTCTGCCACTGAATAAAAAATTAAAAAAGGCTAAATTGAATTGCAAGTTATAAAGGTGCAATTGCGAGCTATAAAGTCAGTATTGTAAGATATACACTCACAATTCTGAGAACATATTAGTTTTTTTTTCCACTCAAAATTGGACTTTATAACTCGCAATCACAAGTTTATACTGTATATCACAATTCTGAGAAAAAAGTCAGAAATGTGACTATATCACAAAATTGAAAAATTCCAAGATACAGTGTGAAGTCGCGATTTTGACTTTTTTGAGATATAAACTTGTGATTTCCAAGTTATAATGTTATGATTTGATCTCACCCCAATTACCTCTGCTACCTGGACTGCATTACCCATCAGCCATTGCACCTTCACACCACCCTGTGCCTCACATTCACACAGACTCGATTCCCCATCGTGCACCACACACTAACACCTGCTTCAGATTTGCACTCACATACCAGCTTGCAATTATCCACACTTGTAGCCTCATTACACACTGCATTTAAGCCGGACCATCACACACACTAACAATTCACAAAGTCTTGATTTGCTCTGGCAAAGTGTTCCATTCCAGTGTTTGTTTTCCTTGTTTTCGACCTCTGACTGTTTATTCTTGCCCCCGATCTGTGTCTGTGTACCCTGACCACGATTCTGTATTGAATCTGCTGTTTCTGTTTGCCTGTTTACTTGACCCTGCCTGTTTACCTGAATAAAGAACTGCAGATGGATCCGAATCTTTACAGATAAAATCCAATTTTGAGTTGAAAAAAAGATGTGTATATCTCTGTATAATTCATCTCAGAGCTTATTTGTTTGATTAATGGCATATACGTAATTGTTTGGAATTCATACAGTATGAACTACTGTATCAATCACGCTCAATCAGTGGTTTAATAAAACTTAATGAAAATAATTTTTTTGTCAAAAAAAGCAATACAAGTCTTCTAAACATATGGCATTTTGGCAACTCATCAGTGTCCACACCACAGTGCTTCAGTTCGCTAGAGAAATGAAATCAGAAGAGAAGAGCGTTTTGTGAAATATTAGAATAGAAATTTTGTAATTTAGCAGTTTAATTGCATAAACGTTTTTAAGTTGAGTGTCGTTTGTTATATTTAAAAATAAGTAGTATTTAAATTTAAGTTCAGTGAAAATAAATGCTTTTCTGGTGCTGTTTTCAGAAAAATTAAGTGCGTTTTTGCTTACCCCATTGGCAAATGTACTAAAACCCATACCAAACCGTGACGTCAAAAGTATCTACAGTACCAAACTATTCATGTAGTAGATGAAGGGTTTTAAGCACCAAGCAAGCCTTACTTTTCAGACATTGCATAGTGACTCAGCTGAAATGACTTCAGAAACCCTGTGCACATGTATCATCTCCTCGGTGTTGCCATAGTAACGTGTGATGATGTGTGTGATGCTCTTGCAGAAGCTGTCTGACGTGGCTCCCAGTTCTTCGGAAGGCAGCACCGTCGACCTCAGAAACATTGGTAAAGACGGAGAAGATGCTTTGGACTTTGAACTCGAGGAATCTACAGATCCAGAAGCCTGTTTCACAGCAGGTGATGCTGTTACCATAACATACCATACCATAATGTCCTTCAACTCAACAAAAGATTTCAGTAGTATCAGTGGGAGGTACTATGTTAATTACAATGGACCCAAAAAAACATTTAAAACTTAAATCACGCTTAAAAATCCGGAAGGGAAATGCACGTTGTTTTTGTGTGTCACTCCAAGTGAAGACTCGACTCGCTTTGAATAGTGTTTTAAATGTGTTACTAGGTGTTAATAGGTAAAATAATACAATACACACACAAATATTGCTTTTTGCTGTTGAATACATTTTATGCTTATTAATAATAAATACTTGGATTACACAGTTTGACACTTAAGTCAGGATTAAAAAATCTGAATGTGATAGCAATGGATAACAAAGTGGTCTTTGTTTTAAATGAATATTTTTTACCCATTTCAAGCAAAACATTTCACAACAGGAACATTAAACATTAAAACAGTTCTTAAGATGAATTCTGAGTATGGCACACCATACTTGGCCACATGTCACATCCTTTTGTTTTCCTTTAAAAATTAGTAAATGTGAAGGGAACTGACTTTGCACACCCACTAAAACCAAAACTTTCAGACTAGCTAGTATTTGTAAGAAGTAAAAAAAATAAAATAAAAATCAACAGAATAGTTTACCTAAAAATTGGCCAAAAATTGCTGAAATGTACTCATCCTTAGGCCCTCTGCAATATACTGTAGATGAAATTGTCTAAACAACCCAATAACCCACAAGTAATCCACTCCACCCCCAGTCCATCAGTTAATGTCTTAAAAGCTACTGGTTTTAACTTCAAACTATCACTTTATTATGACCAAAATAATAATCCATAATAACATGAAAACGTGAAAAATCCAACCCATTTTGTCCTTAGTCATTATTATACTCATCCACCAACCTATTTTTCTCTATTCTCTATAGGGCCTTTCACATCGCTTTTGTTCCAAAACTAAACTACAGTACTAAAGTACTGGGACAATTTTGCACAAACTATTTCCCAGTACCATTTCAAAGAGTCGCATTCGCACTGAGAGTGGGTAAAAAGAAGTGGCGTAAGCCGGTTGACAGCAACATCATTTGTGAGCAGCATTCAACAAGGGAAACAAAAAATGCTGTAGTTGAAGTCTTCAAGTAAATGCCATTTATAAAAAAAATAAGTTGATACAATGTCTATAAAGTAGATGTTTACACAGCATTTAAAAATTATGGGGGGTTAGGGCATTTTCGTACGTTTTTAGCCAATGAGCATGCACTTACTGGAACTTTTTTAGACCCTACTTTGAAGTGGGAGCTAATTTAGTTCCTCAAAATGTAGTTCCTGGAACTGAATTCGTTCCTTGTTCTTTCTGTGCGAACACGCTAAAAAATGTGTAGTATTACAGTTAGTTCGGGGACTACAAAATAGTTCCTGTAGTGCTAAAGGACCCCTTATATCTGCTCTTTGTTTTTCAGGCTGTGTCCAAAGGTTCCGATGCTGCCAGGTGGATGCTGAAAAGGGCATGTGGAAGAAATGGTGGCTGCTGAGACAGACATGCTATAACATAGTGGAGCACAGCTGGTTTGAGACCTTCATCGTCTTCATGATTCTGCTTAGCAGTGGTGCTCTGGTGAGGGATATGCATGATGTTTTGTTTGTCAGTGTGTCACAGGGTAAAGCCTTGGCTCACTTTCAATGTTTGGTGTGAACATGTTGCAGTTGGCACACACTAATATTGTTGGGTTTTGTTAACTGTTTTACATGTTTTGGGCATTTAAATTATTAGCTTACTTTAAAAAAAATCCTGTGTTTTTGCACTGAAAACAGTTTTGAGTGCACTTCAATGGACTCCTAATGGTGGAAGGTCAAAATGATGGTTTCAGTGGAGCATCAAAGGTCTATAAATACCAGATTATGAATAAGGGTCCTATCTAGTGAAACAAAAATAATTAAAAATATATATGCTTTATAAACAGAAATACTCACCTTGCTTTGTTCTGCGATGCGAGTAATAGGTTATTATGCTGAAAAGGTCACACTTGATATCAAAGCACAGTTTACAGAGTCACTGTTTATATGTAAATGTGGAGGAGGAAGACCGTTCAAAAGATGTTTGAATGCTCAATGACACATATTCAAATGTATTTATGTCAGTTTATTGTTCAAAATGCTCAAATTGTGACTTTTTAATAGTACTTCCACCTACGTCAAGTGTGACCTTTTCAACGTTATGACGTACTCAGTTTACATACAACATTTTTATTAAATTTTTTTAAATGAGCCATCAGTTCGCTAGATAGGACCCTTATTCATTGTCTGGTATCATTTATAGCACTTTGAAGCTGCACTGAAACTGTCATTTTGACCTTCAACCGTTTGGAGTCCATTAAAGTTCACCATATCCTGGAATGTTTTCATCTAAAACCAAAAAATATCTTTTTAACTGACGAAGGAAATGCATAAACATCTTGGATGACACTGTGATGATTACAACTATCAGGAAATTTTAATTTTAAGGTTAACTAATCATTTAAAATCAGTATTTTTCTTGGATGGATTTTTTCCCCCTCAATTTGTTGCAATCCATGTTGGTTTATTTCTAATCTTTATATCTTTAAATCTCAAACATTTTTCAGGCGTTTGAAGACGTTTACCTTGAATCAAGGAAAACCGTAAAAACCATCCTGGAATTTGCTGATAAAGTTTTCACATACATCTTCATTCTCGAGATGCTGCTGAAATGGGTCGCATATGGTTTTGCCAAATACTTTACCAATCTCTGGTGCTGGCTGGATTTTATTATTGTTGATGTAAGTTCAACTTTTGATTAAATATAATATATGCTGCACCAGATTACAGTTGGGTCATTCCTGTTATACAGTGACTTTTCTGTCTGATTACTAGTCACATATTAATATAAATTTGCTTAAATTATATATATATATATTAAGTCTAATTTATCACTTAAACAGACAAAGTAGACATTAAAAATATTATTTCGATTTTTACTAATCTTTTAATTGATATATACGTTCAATTTTAAAAAACCTCAAAATATTTTTTAATTATGTTATGGACTAATCTAATCTTAATCTACTCATGCATATAAATCATGTGAAAGTATATTTATTTTTGGACAATATTATTAATTTACCGTGTCTCTAAACTATTTTTCCACCCTGTTAGGATGTACCTCCTCACCTTCCAAAATAAACTATGATTCCATTTAAATAATTTTCCAGAAGTCATGTTGTGTATTTTTGTCCCATTGGAATTTAGCTGTACAAATGGAAGTAAATGTCACCTCTCCACTCATACTTTTTTTTAAGTTTTTGAAATGTTCTCCTGCTTGTCCCACTCTTAAAGTTCCACCCTGTTAGGCTACATTATGGAGAATGTTTGTCCGGTCAAAAAAACAAACAAATCAGACCTAGTTATAAATGTTTTGTTTGATCTGTAGAAGGTTAGAGAGCTTGATCACTGTAAAAACTACAGGTAATTTAGCTCAAAATTTTCCAGCCTTTTAGATTTTTGTAGATTGAAACTAATAGGTTGGGAATTCTAATAGAATACCCGGTCTGGCCAGTATGTGTTCCATATATTTAAACATGTCATTATTTTGGTAGAATGCTAAAAACATGAAAAACATATAACATTTTTCCAAAAATTATGAAGCCAAAATGTTACCGGATACCAGGAATGACCCAGTTACAGTTGTGGTCTGCAAGAATCAGCAAAATGTTTCTTTTGCAAACATACAGATGTATAAATATTGCTAACAAGAGAAAATAACAAAAGTACATAGAAAAAAGACCCCATTCATTGTATTATTTGTTTCTGCAAATCTTTTGGTTTTCCAGGATCTTTTGCGTATTTGAACCCTTTTTAGCAGTGCATGTGGTGTTTTACTTTAATTGAGTGACTCATACAAATAGTGCAAACATTCACTGATGGTCAAGAAAGAATCATGATGCATTAAAAGCGAAGGTAGTTTTTTATTACTAACATTTTGCTGATTCTGAAAGGTGTATGTTAAATCAAAAACTTAAAATTATGCCATCATTCATTTACACTTATGTCATTTCAAATCTGTATGACTGAAAGATCCTATTCATTATAATATGGTTTAGATAATATTATACATTGATGGTTTTATTCATATTTTTCTTTTTAGTTTTCAAAGTTTTTTAATAAATACAATATTGTAATTAAGTTTAATATTAGTTGTAGTTATTTTAGTACATCAAGTAAAACTAACACATATATATATATATATATATTTTTTTTTTTTTTTTTTTTTTTTTTTTTTTTAATATATATATATACAGATATAATAATTGATTTCTTCACTTATAACTCTGGCAGTAAAATAACACAGAACTCTTTGGCTGGTGCCTTGGTTGCAGGTTACAATTAGCTCAGATTTTGTCTGCAAGTTTGCAATATGATTTGCATGAGTTCTTTAGTGAACTGGGTGCTAAAACAACGCAGGCAGTAGGTGCACGTCAACTTATAAAAGCACCATTGTGAGACTGTGAACTAAGTGAGCTAAGAATGATTGATTGGAAATCATGATTTTCATGTGTGTTGTGCATGTGGGTGTTAAGATTTTTTGATAACAGTTGTGAGAGTGAACTGGACATTTGTGCATGTGAACACGACATTTTCAATAAGACCCACAGAGAACTTAAGATCAGAACAGGAAGGAAGGGAATCGTGACTGCTTTTCTCCTAATGAGCTCTGTTGATGTGTGTAGGTCTCTCTGATCAGCCTGGTGGCCAACGCCCTGGATTACTCAGAACTGAGTGCCATCAAATCTCTCCGAACCCTGAGAGCCTTCCGACCGCTCCGAGCTCTCTCACGCTTTGAGGGAATGAGGGTAAAATCTCTTAATGTGGACTATTTATTAATTCACATACTGTATATAAATCAATATTCTTCAATTAAATTGGTTTATGTAATGTAATTGTATCATATATATATATATATATATATATATATATATAATATATTTACATTTGTAAATTACATATTTGTTGAGCACTTATAAGTGAATAAGTGATTTGGGGGTCTGACATTGTTTTGCAATAAATGAATGCAACAAAATGCGCCATGCTTTGTCATCCTTAGAGGATGACATTTAGTTTTTAGACATATTAAAATGTATTATAATCAGTTTTTAAACCCGTTTGTAGCAATTGAACATATATCATATTTTTCATGATAAAGTTTTTCAAGCATACATTAAATATAAAAAACAGTAAAGACAAAAAATAAAATTTTTAATTGATTTTGCTTCATCAAAATAAGAATCAGTTAAAAACGAGATATCTATATTTTCATCAGCCCTAATTATTTTTTATATTTATTAAATTAAAATCAGATAACACATGCAGCAAATTTAGTCTAATAGTAAACATCTGGTTTATCTTTGAAAAGATGTTGCCATGCTTAAGTCTTCTGAAAAGTAAAAGACAAAAACAGAATGAAAACCCACCACTTTGAAGAAAGTGCATACATATTTAATGAGCCAAACACTTATTGATTCATTATTGGTTGTCTGTTTCTCTCTGGAGATTAGGTTGCCAATTCTCCTTTAAATATTATTCTTTAATGTCTGGTAAAAGAATGATAATGAGCTTAATAAAGACTTAAGCTTACATTAACTCAAGGTTTATTGCAGTATGAAAAGTCATTTTTGGTAGTTTGTGTGTGTGTGTGTGTTTTCCTGGCTAGACATGTGAATGAAGTCTTCTGAGCAGATCAGCTTATTAAAGTCAACATGAAACTGGCATATAAGGCATGCAATGAGGACAAAATATATTGTGGGGCTTAAGTTTATCTATCAGAAAATAATTGTATCATTAAAAAGCGGGTGTTAAATATTAAAATAGTGATTTTTAGTCACATAGATTAGATGAAATTTGAAAAGAAACAGAGCAGGCTATGTATTTTGCTGAAAGATTTCAAACATCCCTTTATTTAGTACAGGGTTGCCCAAACTTTGAGACTTAATAAAAAGGCTAATAATCAGAATGTATAACCATAAGTAAATTATTAAAGGATCAGGTTAAGGGTGAGTAAATGATGACCCTTTAATTATTTACTTATGAAGCTGTATAATTGATGAAGCTGTAATTATTTACTTATGAAGCTGAAGATGAACCTGTATGAAGTTGAAGAATGTTGGTGACTATACAGTTGACAGTCGCCATTGACTTCCATAGCATGGGAAAAACTATTGAAATCAATGGCTAATTTTTCGAGAGCCGCATTCTTCAAAAAATCTTATTTTCTGTTTAACAACTCGAGGCTTGAGTTTCGAACCTTTCTTACCTGCTCCCTCAGTTACAGCCACTAATGGGCCATTAGGGGAGTGGTCTTTGTATTTTCAGGAGTGACTCAATGAATATTAATGAGCAATTGTCACTTCTCGCATACGAGCTTTCAGCCTCAAAACATGTCTTTTAAAATTTAAAACACTATATTGT
>JAUCMT010000160.1:19218121-19230026 GCA_032357475.1 Enteromius thamalakanensis
CTCTCCAGTTCTGTCAGGTTGGATGGTAAACGTTGGTGGACAGCCATTTTTAGATCTCTCCAGAGATGCTCAATTGGTTTTAAGTCAGGGTTCTGGCTGGGCCATTCAAGAACAGTTCCAGAGTTGATGTGAAGCCAGTGACCTTAAGCCCAGTCTGAGGCCCTGAGCACTTTGGAGATAGTTTTGGTCCAGGATATCCCTGTACTTGGCTGCATTCATCTTTCCCTCGTTTGCAACCAGTCGTCCTGCAGTTGAAAAACACCCCTACAGCATGATGCCACCACCATGCTTCACTGTTGGGACTGTATTGGATAGGTGATGAGCAGTGACTGGTTTTCTCCACACATACCATTTAGAATTAAGGCCTAAAAATTCTATCTTGGGTTCAGTAGGCCAGAGAATCCTTCAGGAGTTTTTTAATAAACTCCATGCAGGCTTTCATGTGTCTTGCACTGAGGAGAGGCTTCCGTCGAGCCACTCTGCCATAAAGCCATAAAAGCACTGTAGAGGGCTGCAGTGATGGTTGACTTTCTACATCTTTCTCCCATCTCCCGACTGCATCTCTGGAGCTCAGCCACAGTGATATTTGGGTTCTTCCTTACCCCTCTCACCAAGGCTCTTCTTCCCCGAAAGCTCAGTTTGGCCAGACGGCCAGCTCTAGGAAGGGTTCTGGTCATCCCAAACCTCTTCCATTTAAGGATTATGGAAGCCACTGTGCTCTTAGGAACCTTAAGTGCAGCAAAAAAAATTTTTAACCGTTGCCATATCTGTGCCTTGCCACAATTCTGTCTCGGAGCTCTTCAGGGAGTTCCTTTGACCTCTTGATTCTCATTTGCTCTGACATGCATTTAGAGCTTTAAGGTCTTATATAGACAGGTGGCTTTCCTAAAGTCCAATCAATATAATGTCAACAATTCTGTGTTTTTCTGTCAATGTGGGGTGCTGTGTGTACATTAATGAGGAAAAAAATGAACTTCCAAGTGTTTTATTGGTTTATCTGTGCCAAATACTGGGTCTCATTCACTAAACGGATGTATTTACGAATAAAACATTATTCATTCGTACAAATTTTTTTTCTAAATGTACACAGAAATTCAAGGGCTACTTATACCACATGTACGCATTAATCATTTACACCCAGGACCTTATAACCATGTATTAAGAACCCTACATAAGTTATTTATTTTTTATGGCTTCCACTTCTGATAGCCAAACCTCACGTTCAAGTTCTATATGTATCTCACGTAAATGTTCTAAGTCCTTATATGGAGCTGGTTTGGGTTTGTTTTATGCAAATTACTAACCTTTTGTATGCAGGCGCTTATTATAAGACTCCAAATTCACTAACAGAAGAACGAGTTTAAGTATAAGCTCATGTGCATACACACGTGTTGTAAATTAAGCGGAAAGTTTTCATCAGACGTTCAAATGTATGTGGAAATAAGGAAAAAATTATGTCCTTACAAACCATACATCAATGGAAAGCTTAATTATTTAGATTTTTTAAATGTTTACTGTAAATCTCAATTTCAAAAAAATGACACTTATGACAGGATGGGCCATTTATATGGATACACCTTAATAAAATGGCCACCATGGTCACCACCACCCATCTCGAAATGTTTCACCCCTCACATTTACTAATGTGCCACAAACAGGAAATTAATATCACCAACCATTTCCATTTTATTAAGGTGTATCCAATGGCCACCCTGGTGTATCTATATAAATGGCCCACCATGTATTATAAGTATGTGTTTACTTAATGGATGTTCTAAAAGGATAAACTTTCACAAAGTGCACCTTTTGGATGATAAAATCAAGGCTGGATTATTCCCAAAATGATCTTTCTGTCTATTCTGTTTTTACTTTGGAGGTCAGGATATTTTCATGACAGAAGAGCAGAAAAAATACTACAATGCTATGAAGAAGCTCGGCTCAAAGAAACCCCAAAAACCCATTCCAAGGCCAAAAGTAAGCGTTTTTTATGCTTTTCTTTTTTCTATAAAATGCAAAATGAGGCAGAATGTCTAAGCCACAGGTCTGCAACCTTTAATGCCAAAGAGCCACAAAGTGGAGCCACAAAATATCTGAAAATAAAGAAAAACTGCATATAATACATTAAAGTTTAATATCCAGTAATTGTAAATTACAACTATCTTTTCTCTTTTAATTTAAACCTAGATTTATTTACATTGGACCTTGAAAATCTCTATTAAAACACATATGACCAAGAAAATGTGCAGGTGTGTGTTGGGGGGGTTGGCTCCCCTGTGTATTGTACACCGCTACAGAGAGCCACCGCAGAGGGATGAAAATGCTTCACAGAAGATATTAAACTTGTCTATATTTTCATGTATAAACTCTCATTTATTTCAGAACAAAATTCAAGGATTCATCTTTGACCTCGTAACCAAACAGGCCTTTGACATTTTCATTATGGCCCTTATCTGGCTCAATATGGTCACTATGATGGTGGAGACGGAAGAGCAAAGCAAGCATATGTCCAACGTTCTGTACTGGATCAATGTTGGTTTCATTGTGCTCTTCACCAGCGAATGTTTGCTGAAGATGGCCGCACTACGGCAATACTTCTTCACCGTCGGCTGGAATGTATTTGACTTTATCGTGGTCATCTTATCAATAGTTGGTAAGATCTGCAATGTGATGAGGAATTGACTAAGCAATTGTTTTATCACTCCCTCCAGTTTCTATATATATATAGAGCTTGTCACAACACATATTTCAAAGCAGCTTACCAAAAACCACAATGTTGATTTTGTAACAATACAAGTAATCAAGTAAAATTCAGACATTTTGATCACGCAAATCACTTTTGTTCATCTTATTTAAAGTTTAAGTGGCAGAATATGTACGTCTGACGCTTTACTTTTAAATTAGTATTTCTTTCTGGCTAATTTGTTTAGGTTTCTATGAAAGTACTTGTACTTGAGGCTGGGAATTAGCTCATTTAAAGTGAAAGTACTTGATAAACATATACAAAGTGTGGAGAGTATTCACTCAGTATCATAATCTCATTTTGACCAAGATGGCTTTTAGAGGCTTTTGCATATGAACTCTTTATTTATTTTTTCTTTCATGTATAACTATTGTATTTGTCACACCCCACATTATTTCAAAGTTTTTATTTTCCTTTTTTTTGTTTGAAAATATCTTGTTTAATAGTGAGTTAGAAATTAGGATAAATTAGGATAAAATAAAGTCTTGATTTTTTTTTAAATTTGTTACGTAATTATATATAGTTTTCATCAAATGTTAGAAATTAACAGCACAAAGTCAGTAATTTTGCTTGCAAAAAACTATATCCTCAGTCTAGACAGTGCTGTTTCAACATCCGTTTACCTCTTGTCATTGCAGGCATGTTCCTGGCACAAGTCATTAAGAAGTACTTTGTCTCACCCACCCTGTTTCGCGTCATTCGGCTTGCCCGTATTGGCCGTGTGCTACGTCTTATCCGAGGTGCCAAGGGTATACGAACCCTTCTGTTTGCGTTGATGATGTCACTTCCTGCCCTTTTCAACATCGGACTTCTTCTCTTCCTTGTTATGTTCATCTACGCCATCTTCGGCATGTCCAACTTCGCCTACGTCAAAAAATCGGACGGCATCGACGACATGTTCAACTTCCAGACGTTTGTCAACAGCATGTTGTGTTTGTTTCAGATCACCACCTCGGCAGGCTGGGACGGTCTTCTGGCACCCATGTTAAATACCAATGATTGCGACCCCAATAAAACCTTCATCGGCAGCCAGGTTAAAGGCGACTGCGGGAACCCGCCTATGGGGATTTTGTTCTTCGTCAGCTACATCATCATATGCTTCCTGATCGTGGTGAACATGTACATTGCCGTCATCCTGGAGAACTTCAGCGTCGCCACCGAGGAAAGCGCTGAGCCTCTGAGCGAAGATGACTTTGATAGGTTTTACGAGGTTTGGGAGAAGTTTGACCCCAAAGCCACGCAGTTCATGGATTACGACAAGTTGTCAGACTTCGCCAATTCTCTGGATCCACCTCTGCGCATACCCCAGCCCAACCGACTGCAGCTAATCTCCATGGATATGCCGATGGTAAGCGGCGAACGCATCCACTGTCTGGATATCTTGTTCGCTTTCACCAAACGGGTTCTTGGGGAAGGCGGTGAGATGGACATCCTTCGTGGACAAATGGAAGACCGATTCATGGCCTCCAACCCCTCAAAGTCTTCTTATGAGCCCATCACCACAACCCTTCGCAGGAAGCATGAAGATATGTCTGCTGCAATTATCCAGAGAGCCTTTAGGAACCACATGGTCCGACATAGTGTAAAGAAGGTTCGTAATGTCTACAGAGAGAAACGGCAGCAAAACGGGAAGGTCCCAAGTAAAGAGTCTGTTGACAATGACAAGTGTGATAATAACTGCTCTTCGGAAAACTCTGACGCAATGCCCGCCACGTCCTCTCCGCCATCGTATGATAGCCTGCCGCAGAATGCCACAAACAAATACAGGAAGGACAAACATGAAAAGGAAGTGGAAGACAAAGGTAACGGGGTTTAAAGTAGCGTTGCGAACAATTGTTTACAACTTTTACTTCAAGTGATTCATCAAGGTCAGGTGACCTTGTCTGTTTGATGTGGATGTCTATGCCATACTGCCTGAGCATACTTGAACTTTGTGCCTATTCTGGAGCTGTGATTGACATGAGTTAGGCAGTGAAGCTGCTACGCCTAACCCATTTCACTCACTGGCGAAAATGGCGGTGGACCAAATGTTGTTGTTTTGTGTAAGTGTTGCGATCTGATGCGTTTTGTTGTTCAGCAGGTTTGTGTGTCAGAAATACATCCAGTGTATTGTACTTAAAGGTGAAGTGTGTGATTCTTGTGTCACTAGATTCACCAAACCTTACAAATATAGTGTGCAATTACAGCATATATAATATATGTAATATATTTCAGATAATAGTTGACACTTAAATTTATCAAAAGACATTGATTATGTCATCGCAAAAAAAATTATTTAGAAATTTCTATTCATCTAAGAATCCTGAAAAGAATAGTGTATCATGGTTTCAACAAAAATGTTAATAATAAAAAGAAATGTTTCTAAGAAATGGCACCAAATCAGTATATTAGAATGATTTCTATTTTACAATAAAGACTGGATTAACGATCCTGCAATTTTAACTTTAAATGACAGGAATAAATGACTATATTTAATTAGAAGCTGGTTATTTTAATGAAAAACTACAAATTATTATTACTATTAAAATTTGACAAGTTAACTTTACTAGTTAACCCCTGATGTGAAATACATGCTGTAACTACACCAATATGGGAGCAAAATAATATAGCTCTATTGAAGGATATGGGACTATGTGTTCTCGTGATGTTATTGTTAAGATGTCATGAGTTATTGCAATTGAACAGGAATGTTTGGTGTTTCTTTACCTGCAGAAATGACACACTTCCTCTTTTAAATGTAATTTTTTCAACAGTTTGTGTTTGTTGAGAGAATTTGGCGTTTCTCTTGTTTGTTTTTTGTTTTTAAGTGAGCGTTATTTGTTGCGAGGTTGCATTTTCCTATGTTACTTGAGACAGAGTTGATGTATTTTTACTTCTATTGACTGTTGCACCGCTGTTGCAGTCGGTTGTCGTTCATACACATGTAATTATAGCATGACAGCTCACCTGTAGTCTTACAAGTTTCCCACTCAGTATTTCAGAATGGCTCAGTGCCTCTCAGGTCTCTTTTCAACACGCTAGAAAGCCATTCGAAAACGTGCCTTCCCTTCTCGAGAGCTTGCAGCAAACACTTTCCTTAAAACCTCAAGACTTCTGTCACATCGTGAACTGTGAAACCTGTCTGATTTCAGCCTTTTCTGTAGCTGCATCACTGATGTTGCACTTGAAACAGCTTATAAAAGAACAGTTGACCTGGACATTAACATTTGCTTAAAATTTGTTTTCTCTCAAGCCATCTGAGATGTAGAGTTTGTTTTTCATTCATTCGGATTTGGAGACATTTAATATTGCATCACTTGCTCAGATATGTGAATGGGTGCCATCAGAATGAGAGTCCAAACAGCTAACAAAACACATCACAAGTAATCCACATCAATCGAGTTCATCAGTTAACATCCTGTTGCACCCAGATGGAGTCCTCTATCCATTCATAAAATAGCTTTCTATTAAAAAAAAAAACAGATCAAGCACTGTATACATGTGAAAATAGAGTTGTGTGGATTGTTGTGATGTTTTTAGCAGCTGTTTGGACTCTGATTCTGACGGCACCCATTTACTGTGAAGGATCTATTGGTGAGCAGTAGTGCTACATTTCGCTGAATCTGTTCTGATAAAAAAACAAACTTATATCTCTGAGGACTTAAGGGTGAATACAATTTAAAGGGATCATTTGTAACAAAAATTTGAGGTTTATCAACTTACCACAAGGGGATCTAAGGTCTTCTTCACTTCTGCATCGAAGCGGGGTTCAATGGTTGTGAATTCATTCTAGACCATGTCTTAGGCCAAAACTGCATCTTTCCGCATTTCGAATCTTAAAGATTTCTTTTAAAAATAGTTCTTCGTATGTGTAAATATTTTGTAGGAATATGCAATCTGTACAATTTCTATATTGCATAAATTATTGATTATAATCTATGTAGGGAATGTGAAAGGTTTAAAATTAAACGCTTATATGCATCATAAAAGCTAAAATACAAGACTATGCTGAAGTTATATGAGAAATATAATCTTTTTGATTATGCTGAAGCTAAAATGTTGAGTTTTTTTAATCAGTAACGATGAGAATATAAGTGCACCACTTTCGTTTGCTGCAGATTTTAGATGAAGATTCTAGTTCTATATATTTCCGTCACCAATGTTAACCAACAGGTTGTTTGACATGCGTCTTTACGATGACTGAGGACTGATGGGATAGTGTGTATTTGTTTACATTTTTATAGTTATGAATGTTATCATTACATTTCGTTCCTGTCAGAGGCCCGTTCTACATAAACACAGTCATAAATGTAACTGCTCCATGTGAATGTGACATGTATTGAGAAAATTAATTCTAGGTATATTATGAATTTATATGAGACAAATATCAAAATAGCATAAGACATAAATCAGTAGCTTTTATATGCATCATGCTTGTTAGTCTGTGAGTTGAACTGCATGCGAGACATTGCTATGGATCAGTTGTTTAAGCTAAGAGAATAAACTCATCACATACCTCACACCTGATACCACTCTGTGTATTCACTCTTTTATGTTTGTAACTGTTGTGATTACTTGAATTCGCTTTATTTAGACACTTTGACAGTCCATGACCTCCAAAGGTTTGGAATAATTAGGCTATGTGTTTTAATCCTGAAAATTAGAGTAATGGCTGCTAAAAATTCTGCTTTGATGATACTGTAGGAATAGATTACATTTTAAAATATAATACAGTAGAAAAGAGTAATATTAAAATTTCCATCAAAAAATGCCTTGGTGAACATATTTCAAAAACATTAAAAACTAATTATTCCAAACTGTGATATTCAAAATAATCAGGTTTCCAAATCTAAGCTTGAATGTATGGGAAAACTCTTGCCAATGATTAAACTTGAGTATACTACGGGGAAGTTGAATGCTTAAATCTGATTGGCTGATGAACATTTAAGGCGTGCAATTATTTTCAAATGAACATAGTGCCAGGCAGCTCTTTGACTGCACTACAGTTTCATATCACTTCGCCAAATGGTTTGTATTATTTCAATGGATTTACAACCAGATATACATACATGTCTATGCTTACAACAGCAAAATAACCAAAACCCACAATGACACTGGCCAAACAAATAAATGGAGTAACCAATATGATAAAAACGACAGCTCATTTCCATGTTTTGCTTTATTCTGTACGGAAAGCACAGATTGTACTCTATCTCACCTGCTCTCTCTCCCTCAGAGATGCAGAGATTTTGAAAATATTTACATTTATGTTAATATAATTAATGCTATATGATATATAAATAAATGTAAGCTAATATATAAACATAATTTTTTTCTTAAATATATACTTGCATACATGTGTATTCATATATGCATAATAAATATATACAATGCACAATCATAATTAAAACAAAAAATATATATATATTTTTATTATATATATTCTGACATTTTTTACTCTCATAAATGTAAGTTTACATCTCCCATTTCTGACTTTATATCTCGAAAGTGAGAAAAAAAAAAACACCTCAGAATTGGGTGATAAAATGTATTTCTTAAAAATGCATATTTTTTATTTTAGCACATGGAGAAAACAATCTTCCAAACAATAAAACAATAGAAAAATCAAGTTTAGTCCAGACTTGTTTTCAAAGGTTTAAGTTTTTTCATCAGTGATGAGTGTTTGCTCTAAGTGATGATTCCTCTAAATGTATTCACATTTTACAGCATCTATACAGACATCCTGATGTCTGTTCGTAAACACATAGTAATGTTTCTCAGGGAGAGAGATGTTTTATGGACAGAGCTCTGGTCTCAAGTGACCGTCCACTCTAATTAGAAGCACATTAGAGTTCCTGTAACTTCAGTACTGACCATTTCAACTCCACCACAATCAACATTACGCCTGATCCACTTCCGCCAAACACCACAGTTTCTCTGCTAATGAGCTTTTATGTCAAAATGCTTCATTTTTATGTCCTCAGAGGTTTTGTGTGTGAATGCACATGTGTCTGACCACACATCATCTAATGCTTCTTGTTTGCAGAGTAGCAAATGCCATTTGTTGTGTATATTCTTTTTGTTTTATTGTTTAATGTATCACAAAATCAGACAATTATGCTAACTGTTGGTATTATTATCTTTTTTATTGGAACATGTCAGATTAATAATAATAATTCCTATTAACAACAACAACAGCAATTATTATTATTATTGTGTACCATCATATAATAACAACAACAACAAATGCCATTAATAGTAATAATAATAATTGTTCTTTTTAAAATGATAGATTTATTATTAATAATAATTATTGTTGTTGTAAATCTAATATGATCCAATGAAGAAAAAAGAATTATAATAGTAACAACAACATTTATTATTATTAGTAATATTATGATAAATATGGGGAAATAATGCAGTACAATGTTTGGGTAAACAATAATATTTAATATTTTTCTTCAAATTATTATTATTAATGGCTAAACACAAAAACTGAAAAGCACATTTGGCCACAAAATCCTTCCGAATAGACCATCGAGACAATCTGTCTTTTTACGTGCTTCAGAAACTGCTGGCTGAATCTATTAGGACTTGATTAATTATTAATCTGAGATCTCAGATGAGCTCTTATCTGAAGATGACTCAATCTCCAGCCTATCTTACAGGGAAGAAGAGAAAAGAAAAAAGATCTTGCCATTTTCTGGTTATTTAATAAAACTCCCTCAACGTTCTCGTTTTTCACCTCACCACACCCTGTTATCATGTCATTTGTGGTGTTTATTTCCGTTTTCCACTAATGGTCATTTTAGATAATGCAGAATAATTCAGTTAGGTTCACAGACTGCCTCTCCTTTGAGCCCATCAGTAAGACAATAACTTAATAATTTAAGAAAAACACAATTAAGCAAGTGGCCAAAACCAAGATGTTTCCTTACGAGACCCACAGCAGCACAGATGGTGTAGTGGCTCAGTCGGTATATTTGCAGAAGCTAATGGCCTCGTGTTCGGACGACCCAGGAAGCTCTGCTCCAGACGCTTATTCAAATGAAAAGTGATGCTGCAGTTTCTCCCGCACTGTTGCTTAGTAACGTAACATCATGTAGTTACAGGGTTTGCAAGGCAGAATCAATCTGGTTAGGGCTTGTTCTAATGTTCTAAACCTGCTATACATTAAGGATACTTTGGGTAGTCGATCATTCACGTTTCTGCTGTGTTGTGATATTTTGGGTTTGTCAAAATATTAGGAAACTTTTTACAATTTTGAAGTTTGAAAATATCCTGTTACTTTAGAATGCTCGGTGTGGGCTCTCATTTGCATACTACATTGTGATTAGCCTTCTTTCTAATGCTTATTTGCATACTTAATGATGATTGGTTTGGTCTTTGCATATTCGGAACAGATTATTATAGGCTTATGTATATTATATAGTATAGTTTATTAGTGCTAACAAATAATTAATCACAATTAATCACATCTTAAATAAAAAATTTTGTTTACATAATGTATGTGTGTGTACTGTATATATACAGTAATACACACTCATACAGCATATATAATGCACTTCCGCCAAACACCACAGTTTCTCTGCTAATGAGCTTTTATGTCAAAATGCTTCATTTTTATGTCCTCAGAGTTTTTGTGTGTGGATGCACATGTGTCTGACCACACATCATCTAATGCTTCTGTTTGCAGCAAATGCAATTTATTGTGTATATTCTTTCTGTTTTATTGTTTAATGTATCAAAAATTATTATTAACTCCAAGTCTAGTCAACACATACTGTAACATTTTATGATACATTTAGACAGACAAGACAAAAATAGCAAGATCACAGTTGTGAAATTACTTTTAATTTTATTTTTCAAAAATCTATTTAGTGCTTAATAACTGATGGTTGTTAAATCCCAGTTATCAAAATTTTATTGCTCATATTCAATGATGCATTTAAAAATTGATCCATTTAAATATCCATTTACAGATTGTCACTTATATTTTATTAAAAGGCCTATGCAACCTTTTGAAATTATAATATTGATAGTGCCCTACAGTGTGTCCTGTAGAGGTCACCAGATGGATCAATTGAGGATAACTACAGAAAAACCACAATGCAGTATGACGCATCCAGCAAATGGAGCCAAGAGGAGACTCTAAGTAGCAGACTTACGATTAGGTTTGAGAATGTTCTTTAAGGAGCTGTTGTAAATGTGTAAGAGCACTCACTGTGCTATTGATCAGAGCTTGGGCTGTCTGAGTAATTGTGTATATTGGCCTAAACGTGTTAAAGTGCTTTTGACACCAAGGTCATAAAAGCGCAAAATCTTCACCAGCAGCAGACATTCTCTTTGTGTTTCAGTCCACATATTTTTATGTATGTTTTTTGGGGTGTTGCATTAAAACCATTGAATGGAAAAATCATGATGTGCATTAATTGTTAAAGGAATAGTTCACAAAAAATTAACGTTTGCTGAAAATGTATTTCCCTTCAGGCCATCTGAATTTGTTTCTTCATGGGAACAGATCTGGAAAAATGAGGCATCACTTCACATCACCAATGGATGCAGGGAATTTTGATCCATACAATGAATTGCTATTGCTGCAATTACACCAGCAAGTTAAGGCTGATATATATATATATATATGTTATTCTTATAAATTAAATAGGCAATATTTATAATATACAGTAGGGCAAAAAAAGTATTTAGTCAGACACCAATAGTGCAAGTTCTCCCACTTAAAAAGATGAGAGAGGCCTGTAATTTTTACCATAGATATACCTCAACTATGAGAGACAAAATGAGAAAGAAAAAAAATCACACCTAGAAACAAACAAGATTTCTGGCTCTCACGGACCAGTAACTTCTTTTTTAAGAGGCTCCTCTGTCCACCACTCATTACCTGTATTAATGACATCTGTTTGAACTCGTTATCAGTAAAAAAGACAACAACAAACAGCCACACTCCACTAAGACCAAAGAGCTGTCAAAGGACACCAGCCTAGTGAATGACCTGCAGAGAGCTGGGACCAAAGTAACAAAGGTTACCATCAGTAACACACTGCCCGGCCAGGGACAATCCTGCAGTGCCAGACGTGTCCCCCTCATTAAGCCAGTACATGTCCAGGCCCGGTACATGTGAAGTTTGCTAGAGAGTGATCCAGAAGAGGACTCAGCTTGTCATGTTTG
>JAUCMT010000160.1:19256533-19276735 GCA_032357475.1 Enteromius thamalakanensis
GAATGGGATGGCACTTCAGTTCATAGAATGAGTAAAGGCAGGTGAGCGAATACTTTTGGTAATATAGTGTATATATTCCTATGAAACAGGAAGCCATGGCTGGATATTGCCATTTTCATAATCACCCTGGAGTGCTCAAAATATATGAATGGGAATATACTTCAGAGATACTCATAAAAAAAATCTAGGGGTGCCAATAATTGTGGCCAACATGTATTGGAGAAAAACATTTATCTCACAATGAGATTCTCTCCCCATTGCAGTTGTTTTAATTCAATGATAGGTTAGAATTTTGTACATTTTGGAATGAAAGATCAAAAGGATAAACAATAAAGAATTATTTTCACTGCCGTCATTGCTCAGATTTACCAAGGGTACCAATATTAGTGGAGGGCACTGTATGCATGTGTGTATGTTTATATATATTTACACACAGTATGCACAAAAAAACCCCAAAACATTGCAACATTGGTTTTATAAAGTCATAATTTATAACTTGTGTATATATATATACATACAAGTATATACAAGTTATAACTAACTTTTCTTCTCTTGTAATGTATGTGGTGTGATGACATGATTAAGTGTCACATGACCATTTAGATATCGCACTAAAATGCTGATTTGGTGCTTAAAAATTCTTATATACAGTATATATATATATAATGTCACGGGAGGAGCTTACGACAGACAGTGGGAGTGCCGTCAGGCCTTGGAGAAGCTTTTATTGAACAAAATAATAAAGTATCCAGGGGAAAAGTGTTAGGGAACTGGTGTCCTTGTCGTGCTGCAAGCGGTAGTGAAGGTCAGGCAGTGTTTGAGGGGAAAGGGTCCAGGTAAGGGGTGGAGTCCGCGCTCCCCGCTCAGATCCCTCTCAGATATATGTATATATATACATATAAAATGCTTTAAATCTTACATGGCTAAAGCTCTTTCTCAGGATAGTGTGGTGGCGCATTCTTTTTTTTTTTCATGCTGTGAATTGTGTCAGACTGAGAAAAGTGTTGAAGGCTGCCTGTGTGTGTGTGTGCGTGCGTGCGTGTGTGAGATTGTACACCGGGTGTGCGCTTGGTCAGTCTCACCAGGTGATGGGCTGCTGGCAGGTGCCGCCCCCCTCAACACACACCAGCTCCCTTACTTCCTGCCAAACACTCATCTCCTGCCAGTGAACGGGATCTTGGCACATGAGTCCTGCACTGTGCCACAGTCTGCCTACCACCCGCCGGACCGGTGGGCTTGTCTGAGAGAGGTTTCCCATTGAATGAATGGTCAATCAAGCGACTATTGTTCTTAGATCATGTTTATTGCTGGTATTAACACCTGTCTCTGATCATAAATTAACAAATTAACTACTAGCATAAAAGGGAGTCAATGTGTTGTTTAGGTGGTCTTCATATTGCATTTGTAAGGAAAAAAACTGTGTGTTGTGTCCTGGACTCATCATACTGTAAGTAACACAGCATTTGAAGCTCATTTTGGGGGAGAGCCAAAACCTGGGATTTTTAGACTGTGTCAGCTAGACATGTACGTATAAGCATCTCAGGTATGCTGATCAGTCACATACTAATGTAAAAAGTGACAAAATCAAAGACCCTTCAATAGAAAGTATTATTTTTTTTGTTTTTTTATTGTGTTCTGATCAAATGTTAGCTTTGTTCCAAAACCAAGCAAGCTGCCTACCTAGACATCATTCAAAGGCGCACTTCCAATTCAAAGGCTCTTCCAAAAGGTAGGAAGCGACCTTATGCTGCCTTCTAAGATACTTCACTCTGGCCAAAATCTGCAGCAGCTTGACAGGTCTCTTTCATGGAGAATAAAATATGTTTTAGTACTCTTAGTTTTATTGTGTGTGTTTTTTTTTTTGTTGTTGTTTTTTTTTAATAAAGTTTCCTAGTTTATTTTCGAGTAGGTTTGAGCTTCTTGGTTTTCCTGGCTGTGTGCTTTGGTTCGTTGTCATGTTGGAAGACCCAGCCACGACCCATCTTTAATGCTCTGACTGAGAGAGGGAGGGTTTTGCCCAATATGTCACAATACATGTCCCCGTTCATACTCTCCTTAATACAGAGCAGTCTTCCTGTTCCCTGTGCAGAAACACCCCCAGAGCATGATGCTTCCAGCCCCATGCTTCACTGTAGGTATGGTATTATTGGGATGATACTCATCATTCTTCTTCCGCCAAACATGGTGAATGGAGTTAAGACTAAAAAGTTCTACTTTGGTCTCATCTGACCACAGGACTCATCCAGATGGTCCCTGGCAAACTTCAGACGAGCCTGGACATGGGCTGACTTAAGCAGGGGAACCTTTCATGCGATGCAAGATTTTAAACCACGACATCTTAGTGTATTACTGATAGTATCCTTTGAAACGATGGTCCCAGCTCTCGTCACAGTATTGACCAGCTCCTCCCGGCTGATTGTGGGGTGCAAAGGTGTCTTTATGATAGTTAAAGACCTCAAACAGGTGCTACTAATTTAGAATCATGAGCAGAATGTAGCTGGACTATTTAAAAGCAAAATAACAGACAAAATAACACAGTAATATATTCATTTTTAGAGAAAATAATCTATATATATGTTTATGTATATATGTAAATATATATAGTTTTTTAAATCAAAAACTTAAATTAAAATTGTGATTTCCAGTTAGTATGAATGAATGTTTTTGAGCAGAAAATCATGATATTAGAATGATTTCTGAAGAATCGTGGGACATTTTAGCATTTTAAAAATATATTTAAATAGAAACCAGTTACTTGAAATTGTAATAATACATTTTTACTGACAACCACATTTGTGAATTATTTCTATTTCTATATACTTGATTGTGATTAGTCATCTGCATAACTTTTGATTGCTGAATTGTAGGACATGAAAGTTGATTTTCTTCTCAAAGGTACACCGGTGAACCTAACGATGGGTTACGTCACTTTAACAAAGCCAGGAAGGACAACGACTGGGGCCAGAACGCAGTGTACAACATGATTGAGATTTGTCTCAACCCTGACAATGAGACCATAGGAGGAGAGGTGTTTGAGAACCTGGATGGAGACATGGGGTGCGTCCTGATCAGTGGCTCAAGATGCATCCAATCTGTCCTTTATTCTCTATATGCTGTAAAGCACACATTCACTTTTACAAATAATGCATTTCTCTTATTTTTGTTCAGAAACTCCACAGAGAAGCAGGAGTCGGAGCAGCTAGCCGTGAGAACGGCGGAGAAGCTCTTAAAGGAGCTGAAGCCACAAACCCCAGCGGGACACGTACAGCTGCGAATCCTAGAGAACTACTGCTATCTGGCCACCAAACAGAAAGCCAACGTGGAAAGAGCTCTCAACGTGTTCATTGAGATTGCAAACAGTGAGGTGTGCGGACATGGACACTTGATGGATATGTTAAATACACAGACACACCCACACATGCAAACCGCTTTTATGTATGTCTGAAACACTCCTTTTAAAACAAACTTACACGTTCAGAAAGTTTATTTAAGGCAAGGCAAGTCTATTTAGCAGATATATATACTGTATATATATAGCAGATTTCACTCACAATTGCAATTCAAAGTGCTTTACATAAAAGGAAATAAAATAATCGCAATAATAAAACATGGAATTTAAAAACTTTGAAATTGATTAAAAAATGTATGGAATGAAATTAAAACACTTAAAATTAGAAAATGATTATACATAAAATACAATGTCAGTTCAGACGGCATTATAGCTAAAAACTGAATTAAGTGACAGTGAACAACACGTTTATAATGATACAAATCAGCATATCAGAATGAATTCTGAAGGATCATGTTACACTAAAAACAGGAGAAATTATTCTAGATTCAGGAATAAATGACATTTTAAAACGGTTGTAATATTACTTCACAATATAAAAATTTGGACTGTATTTTTGATACCAGATTGTTTAATCCTGCTGTTAAATTGGTTATTCTAGGTTGACACACTAGGTTTTAGTACTAGGGGAAGATCCTCAAACATGTTATTCCTGCTGAATTCGTTTTAATCTATTAAGCTTTTATCTATTATGTTTCATAGGATTGTGCTGGTTTTAACTCATTGAGGACATCAGTTAATTCTTTTGAAGAGATTTTGTTAAGCCAAATACAGTTTTGGATTATTATTATTATTATTATTATTATAAAAACATGATATAATTTAATCAAATAATTTTTTTTTGCCATTAAAATAGCCACAGAAGCCGGAATGGCATAAAAGGAATAGTTCAACCAAAAATAAAAATGTATGGAAGATACTGTATATATTTTTTAAAGTTTGCAGCCAGGCTGTTTTGGTCACCATTGACCAGTAGGGAAAAAAAATACAAACTTCCTTTTGTGTTGGGCAGAACAAAGAAATTCATACAGGTTTGGAACTTCTTAAGAGTGATTAAATGATGTCAGAATTTCAATTTTTGGGTGAACTATTCCTTTAAACACAAACAAACCAACTGTATTTTTGATTAAATAAATGCAGCCCTGGTGAGCATAACATTCTTTTTTCAGCAATAAATAAAAATAAAATAAAAATGTATCCTACCTACCTTGAAACAACTCATGCTATTCAGCAAGACACTGCAGGCAAAACTTTTTTCCGACTAGGTAGTGTGTATAGATCTTGAAAGGCCGTTTGTCAGGAAATCAAAAGTCAGAAATCTTAATTTCAGGATCACTTACAACAAACTTGAAACCATTTGTTCAATCCTCTTCTTTCATGCTTCACGGCGACATTTACTAAGCTACCTCTAAATGTCTGTTTGTTCTCTACAGAAAGATCATGTTCCTGCTCTGCTGGCCATGGCCACTGCCTACATGATCCTGAAGCAAACCCCTCGAGCCCGAAACCAGCTCAAACACATCTCCAAGAAGAACTGGAACATCATTGATGCGGACGAGTTTGAAAAGAGCTGGCTGCTTCTGGCCGACATCTACATCCAGTCTGGAAAATACGACATGGCAGGAGAGCTGCTGAAGAGGTGCCTACGACACAACAAGGTGACACTGAATGCATTCAGCTGCAGTATATATCACAATTTCTGCTGGGAATTCAGCTGTAAAATAGTAAAAGAAATGTAACATTAGTGTAGGTGATTTTTGTGAGGCTAACAATATCAAGCTTTGAAATCGTAAGACTCTACAAAGCCACGCCTCCTCCAAAACACATATCGTTTATACCGATATTGTGCTTTTCAAGGCAGATACCGATTATTACAGATCAAGTAGACAGATAACCGATATTTTTAACCGATATATACTATATATACAGGGTAAAAACAATATATATTTTTTCTGGGTATCAAATTAAGTCATAAAAGAGTTTTTACCTAAGAATGTAAATTTTTTAAGATATCTCTTTAAGATGGCAAATGAGAATGTGGTTTGTGTAACAATAGCAACACCTTTATATTATCTAGTTTAATTACTTAGTCAAGCCAAAAGCTAATGAAATTCATTACTGTTTAACATGTCCAGCATTGTAGAGAGCGATAGATATAATGCATTACCATACATGAATTTGTACAGTACTGTGCAAAAGTCTTAGGCCACTAGTATTTTCACCAACAAAAAATGGTTTTAAGTCGGTTGTGCAGACAATATTTTCACTGCATTACTACAATTAATGACAAAAATAATGTTTGGAAATATCAACTGGTAATTCCAACCGACCCGCTACCGCAAAAGATAGAAATAACTGACTTAAAAACATGTTTTGACTTTTGCACAGTACTGTATATCAAAATAAATCCAGTATTGGCACTTTATATTGAATAAGTAAAAATTAAGCATGTAGTAAGAGATGGTGTGATTGAATGGAGGCGGGGAGTAATATTTAAATGAGTCTCTGCCTCCATTCAATCACACTATTAATCCTTTAAGGCATGAAGAAATTATTTTCTTGAGAAAAATGTTTAGATATACCATTTGATTATATTAAGGTTTAAAATTTGTGACTACACGGGTTGCAGGTATCCTTTTTTTAGTTGAATTAAATTTTAGCACACTTGAAAATTTGTTTGCAAACATTTCAGAATATTCAAAATATTACTAAGCATTTACAGAATGACGTCTTTACATGTTTTATAACAACAGTCCTGCTGCAAGGCGTACGAGTACATGGGCTACATTATGGAAAAGGAGCAGTCATTCAGAGATGCTGCTATGAATTATGAAATGGCCTGGAAGTACAGCAATCAAACCAACCCCACTATTGGTAAGATTAAAGCCCCTCTTACACTCTGTGCTGTTCTCATGGGTGTGTTCACATCTCTTATTGACATTGCATGATGTTTGTTTATCAGGCTACAAGCTCGCCTTCAATTACTTGAAGGCAAAGCGTCATGTGGATGCTATAGATGTGTGCCATAAAGTGAGTACACAAGAAATACTGTTGCAAATATAACATTTAAATGAGTAAATACTGTACTGAGACCAACGGTCAGATTCCAGAAGCAAATTTGTTTTGTATTTATATACTTTTCAGTATATAAAATATATTTAATATATGAAATAATATGTATATTGAGTAGTTTTAAATTTGTATCATCTTTATTTGAATTATTATTTATATATAATATATTATATTATATTAAGTGCTGTCAAATGATTAATCATGATTAACCGTATTCAAAATAAAAGTTTTTTTTAGTTTTTTTTACATAATATATGTATGTGTACTGTGTATATTTATTACGTATATATAAATACACACACATGCATGTATATATTTTAGAAATATAAATATTTAGAAAATATTTTTTTATGTACTTTATATATTAAACATTTCATTTTAATATAAATTATTTAAGACGTAAATATTTTTGTGTGTGTGTTTATAATATACAGTTTATAATAAAATAGGCTCTGTGCACATAACGCCATGACAACGAAAAAACCTTATAGTTTGAATGTAGGGCTGCACTGGTAATTTGTGTCAGAGTTCCGAGTTCGAAAAGGTTCGAGTTCAGGCTGTGTTAACTTAATTTTTGTTGTGTTTCATTGACGTGCACATTGAAACACAACAGTGTTCATTATATTGTCTTTGTTGCGTCAGGAGAAAAACTCAACTTTTTTTAAGGCTTATTCTCTGCCGCCAAATTTTGCCAAACCGGAAAAAGGTATACAGCATTACTCAAAACAGATATGATGTCATGGCGTTATGTGCAAAGAGCCTATACACACATAAAACAAACATATCATGCAAACAAAAAAGTTTATTTTGGATGCAATTAATCGTTTTACAGCACTTATTATATTTAAAACTTGTAAAATAAAACAATAAAAACTGCTAAAATATATTAAATGCAAATAAAATCTTTGGCTCTTTTTTTCTGTTTTGTATCTCACACCCTCAGGTTTTGGATGCACATCCTAATTATCCACGCATCAGGAAGGACATCTTGGATAAAGCCAGAGCAGCTTTAAGATCATGACAGAAGGACTGGTGTCTTGTGCTCTGTAGCTCAAATGTGATCTCATCTGTAATTTGATTTAAATTGCATTGATAAGAGTCAGTATATGAAATATTTTGATATGACTACATGCAGTGTTCTTTTAACATTACAAACAAGCATTAGGATTGGTGCAATATTTTTCCTTATGTACACAGAAATAAATAAACCCTTGAAGACTAATGTCCGGTTACTGATTTCGCAATAGATATGCACATGCTGCATAGAATTTTGAATTTCACCATGCAATGAGCTTGACCTTGCATTCTCATTGTGTCTCTTTTCGCCTCTTTGGTTGACCTGGTTGGCAAACATCAGAACATTTTTGCGTAAAATTTCCAAGATGATAACAGTGAGGTCATTAGAACAATGTAGCATTCTATTGTTTGGCTGCATTCTGGATGGAATACTAGCGAACTGGTTACCTTATACTGCAAAGTACATGCTATATAATGTCTACTGTCATTTTTTTTAAAACTGCAGAATGTAATGTGTGTTGCTTTGTTCATCAAATGCAAATATAAGGATATTTTATTTATTTTATATATTTCTTTTTAAGGTATCTGGCCTCAAGAGCACAAAATGGATTTTAGATGCCACTTGAACTCAGGGCTTTTTTATTTTTCCATTACAGATTAACAACTCTTTAAACATCTAAAGCTGGTGTCTACTACAGTCTTTTGAACCACTGCATGATGTTGCATCCAATCCATTTCTATATATATATATATATATATATATATAGTATACACTGTCCAATAATGAATAAAGGGAACACTTGCCACAATGTAACTCCAAGTCAGTTACACCTCTGTGAAATCAAACTGCACACTTGGGAAGCAACACTGATTAACAATCAATTTCACATGCTGTTGTGCAAATAGAATAGACAATTAGCAAAACACCCCCAATAAAGGAGTGGTTCTGCAGGTGGTGACCACAGACAACTTCTCAATTCCTATGCTTTCTGGCTGATGTTTTGGTCACTTTTGAATGCTGACGGTGCTTTCACTTTTTAGTGGTAGCATGAGACAGAGTCTACAACCCACACAAGTGGCTCAGGTAATGCAGCTCATGGCAAGAAGGTTTGCTGTGTCTGTCAGCGCAGTGTCCAGAGCATGGAGACAATACCAGAAAGCAGGCCAGTGCATCAGGAGACGTGGACGAGGTCGTAGGAGGGCTACAAAGCAGAAGCAGGACCGCTACCTCCACCTTCATGCAAAGAGGAACAGGAGGAGTACTGCAAGAGCCCTGCCAAATGACCTCCAGCAGGACACAAATGTGCATGTGTCTGCTCAAATGGTCAAAAAACAGACTCCATGAGGGTGGTATAAGGCCCCGAATTCCACAGGTGAGGTTTGTACTTACAGCCCAACACCATGCAGGACGTTTGGCATCACAGATGAAAGCAGGTTCACCCTGCTGCCTGCAACATCCTCCAGCATGACCGGTTTGGCAGTGGGTCTGTAATAGTGTGGGCCGCACAGCCCTCCATGTGCTCGCCAGAGGTAGCCTGACTGCTATTAGGTACCGAGATGAGATCCTCAGACCTCTTGTGAGACAATATGCCGATGCATATTACTCTAGGAGTTGGCGGATGCTTTAGTCCAGTTCTGGGAGAAGATCCCTCAGTCAGGAGACCATCTGCCACCTCATAAGGAGCATACCCAGGCATTGTAGGGAGGTCATACAGGCACATGGAGGGGACACACAGCCTGAGCCTCATTTTGACTTGTTTTAAGGACATTTATCAAAGTTGGATCAGCCTGTAGTGTGTTTTTCCACTTCAGTTTTGATTGTGACTCCAAATCCAGACCTCCATGGGTAAATACGTTTGATTTCCATTGATCATTTTTGTGTGATTTTTGTTGTCAGAACTTTCAGCAATGTAAAGAACAAAGTTTTTAATAAAAATATTTCATTCAGTCTAAGATGTGTTATTTTAGTGTTCCCTTTATTGTTTCGAGCAGTGTGTGTGTGTGTGTGTGTGTATATATATGTTAGTGCTGTCAAATTTTTGTTTACATAGTATGTGTGTGCTGTAATAATGTGCTGTATATACAAGAGCATGTATATATTTTGAACATGTTTACATGTATTTATATTTATATTCACCTAATTTATACAGATATATTGTATATATAAACATAACGTCTTTAATCCTATAATATAATAACACATCACATCTATGTATATTATGTAGCTTATATTTTTTTTATATGCAGGCATACATACCCAGGTATCAATTTTTCTGGGATTTGCTCACATTTAGTGTCTCAGATGTGGCTTTTTGCGAGGTTTACTGAATGAACTTTAGCTTGACAGTGTTACGGAAAAGAATTTTAGTTGTGCACTAAATCCACATCAATTTAATGTCAGATAATAAACTTTGAGTTTTATTACATACAGTTCATATGTCAACCCTCCAGCAAGAGTCCGACTTTCTCACTAAACCATTACAGCGAGATTCAAGGCGAAGAGACACAGTGGGAAGTTAAATATCCAGTATCCTACAGATGAACACTCTGAGCCTCTCTGGTATTCTTCTCTTGTCCGGTTCGTGTCCGGTTTCTTTTCTTTGCCCTGCAAACACAGAAGCTCTTTATGAAGTCCATGTGCATTAGGACACGGTGTTTAAAATCCTCAGGCTGAGCTTGTCTGGTAAGTGTTTTCTACATCTACCTTCTATTTAAAAGGGCTAATTTATTTATTGCTGTAATACGTCTAAGTGAGATACTAAATGAGTTTAACGAAGTCGTAGTAGAATGTCACCCATTAATGATGTCAGATAACGGTTATCATTAACAAATGTATTTAGAGTCACGGAAATAGATGATGCCAGTTACGGGACCCTTCGGCTTTGGGTGATGTAGGTTTATGTAAAATAAATATTTAGAGGGAATGTAGGGTGGGTCTAACTCCACTAATTAAAGTAACTTCATACTGCGTCTTAAAATTAGCTTATGTAGTCTATTCCTTTTGCAAGCGAGTTATTACTTGTTATTTATTGCTGATTTAAAGCAAATACAAATGTTTTGGGTTTATTTAAAACGTTTGCGCCCAGAAAACTATAAGATAAAAATAAGAGTAATTTGCTCGTGATGCTTTTAGATCGCGTCCCTGCAGCCGTGTCTACAACACAGACCTTGACAATTTTATTTAAAAGTAGAATTACTTCCAAAAATGTATGAAGTTAAAGAGTCTAGGAGGACAAACCCAAATAATAAAAATCTCTTTAAAAATTGTACTAAAGAGACGCAAAACGTTTTTCGATTAAATGTTGCCCTAATTAAATAATCAGCCTTATAAGTGGAAGAGAAGTATTTTTAATAGTTGTTTGACGTTGCTTGACTCACCCTAACAGAATGAAGACACATGTGCCGCTTACGCACGCGTTACGCAAGTCCCGCCCCTTTTTTTACCTGAGAGACGCGCACCTGAGATCCAACGACGCGGAAGTCCGGCTGAGATGACTACACTTTGACATCGCCGTGGTCAGCAGTTCGTCTGTGGGACCGTCGCTGTGGGAGTTCACTCTTTTTGGCATGAACTTAAGCGATATTTAAACGCAATCGGTATGTCTTACTGTTTATTTGCTTTCTCGTCTTTGTTTACGTGATAGCGAGCGTCTGGGAACTGGACACTGATTCGTGGTTTTGGACAGATGGTGTTATTGTACTGTATGATGACGGCTATAAAGCTATATGTGTCGTGATAAAATGACGTTTTATATTAGACATAAAAGGAATACATCAAATAAAGTGTCTACATTACTCACATGTATGCATTTCCCCCTATTTTCCATATTTAGTATTATGTAATGCTGTTATATATATATATATATATATATATATAATTCAAATTAGATAAACATTTAGTAAGAAGTTAAGCTTTTTTTGCTTTTCTACAAAATACTTTGACAGCTCCTTTGGAACAACACATTTGAGTGATCATTAAAACAATTTTCATTGGAAAAAAAACAACATGTTTTTGGTAAAGAATATGCATCTATGTATTAATTTTGAATACTTAGGCCGACACATTTCAAGGGGGAAACCTGCATGCATTCTAGGGGTTGAAAGAACCAAAATGAACAACCTAAAAACATGTTCAGTTTTTTTGTTTATATTGTAAACAAACTTATAAACATATAAGTTTATATTGTTTATGACAAAAGAGTGTGAATTAAAAATGAGATACAATTAAATTAACATCTGTTAATTTAACATCTGTCTCTGCTTATTGTTTTACAAAGTGTCAAACAGCACACAACTGGCTGACTGAAAATAGTTTTTAGTAAAGCATCAGTTCTAATTGTATATCATTTTTATTTCATTTCTTCATTTTTTTTATTTTGACCAATGCAATATACAGTATGAATTCTAGGGTTAAAAGACTTACAAACAAAGAAGTGCTATGCCTCAAAAAAATGTGATTTTTAAAAAGAAAGACAGAACTGTCAAGTCTGATGTTTGTAATATGAATAATCATTTTCCATTGGTTAAAAGGGCCAATTATCATTTGGAAAGTTTCTGTTAAAATTCTCTCCAAGGGAATGTTGTGAAAGAAATTAAGTTCACAAAATTACCTCTCAAGTGAAGAATGATTTCCCAGCCACCTAAAAGAGGCTTAAATATCAAAGAAAACATTTATGTTGGACGTCATGAACTAGAGTTCCCAATTTTTCCGAGTTGTCAGGAGTGTTGAACATGTTCGCGGGGCTCTGCTGCTCGTGTATCAGTGTCGTCTTTTTGTCCCATTCACAGGTTTGACAGGCGGTGATGTTACGCATGGGGTGTGTGTTTCTCACGTTCTGAGCGCTGGCTTCGCCTCACAACAATGACGTTCTTCCGTAGGCTTCTGCGCAGACGACTGCACCCATGGAAGCTGGCCTTAGTGGCGTTGGTGTTCGTGACGTTCCTGTTTCTGATGCAGCGAGAAGTGGTCAGTCAGAACCCACAGGACGAACCCTGGCTCAAAGGCATTGTGGAGAAACGGGACGGCGTTCTCGAGATGGTCATGGGTGCGGTGAATAACTTCCGGGATGCTATGCCTAAGATGCAGATAAAAGCTCCAGTGAGAAAGCAGGAGAGCCAGGGCAGTCCGGCCTGTCTGTCTGGATACTACACGACTGCTGAGCTCCGACCGGTCTTAGAAAGACCACCGCAAAACCCCAGCGCCCCAGGGGCTTCTGGGAAAGCTTTTCACACTGACAACCTGAGCTTGTTGGAGCAAAAAGAAAAGGAGAGGGGAGAGGAGAAGCACTGCTTTAACTTGTACGCCAGTGATCGGATCTCACTAAGCAGAGACCTCGGCCCCGATACGAGACCTCCAGAGTATGTACTATTTAGACACTCCTGCATCTTAAGAGAATAGTTCACCTGCACATGAAAATTAGGTGAGACTGATCTTACCCTCAGGCTGGCCGAGATGTAGATGAGTTTGTTTGGAAGGCATTTGGATAAATCTAGCATTGCATCACTTGCTCAAAGCAAGTGAATGGGTGCTGTCAGAATGAGAGTCCAAACAGCTGATGAAAACATCACAATGATTCAAAGGTAATCAGTTCACCAGTTAACATTGTGAGGTGAAAAGCTGGATGTTTCCAAGAAACAAATCCATCATTGAGACGTTTTAACTTTTAAAATGTCGCTTCTGGCTAAAATATGAGTCTTCTATCTGTAATATTGCTTTCTCTAGTAAAAGGTTGTTGAGTGTGAATCAAGAAGGAAATAGGCAAGCGCTGTTTACAAGCAAAGACAGTTTGAAACAAATATATGTTGGTTGGTTTTGATGAGAAAGGGACTTTTTCATTGGAGAAATTGTACTGGTGACTGTGGACTGGTATTTTGAACAGAAGCAATGTTTAAAGGTTAACACTTTAAGGACTGTTTCTTACAAATATGCAGCTTTTCACTTCATTAGATGTTAATTGATGGACTGGAGTGGTGTGCATTACTAATGTTTTTTTTTGTTTGGACTCTCATTCTAAGAGTAGGTGAGTAGATTTTCTGCTAATTTTATTCCTTTTTTTTCATCTGTTTAGGTGGATGCAATATCTGTATTATTCACTTTTTAAATATTCAGGGTTCCCACAGAAATATCGAGGGATTTTAAAATTGTATTTAATAAAATACAAATTGATGAAGTTACTACACATTTTTCTAGTTATGCTAGTTGATGTTAAAAGTAGATGTGCATCAAACTATTCTTGCATTAAAAACTCTTTATTATAATCTTCTTAATTAAATTATGACTTAATTAGTTAATGTTTAATATGGTAGCCCCTGTAAATGCAATCTTTGACATTTTTGCTATATTGAAAAAAGCAGCCTCCAGTAAGCATGGTTATACGATAGGAAAGGTCAAGTAAAATTGGAGATTCATTAGTCAAAAATCTGTGGGAACCCTTTAATGTTTAAAGAAAAAAAAATATATCTATATATCAAATACAGTCATGTTGAAACACAAGTATAGTAAACATTTTAGAAGGTCCCTGTGTAAAACTGACATGCATTTGTGATCTGCTTTTTTGCTGAGTTGCCTTCTGCAGCTCTGACTGTCCAAAACCAACCAAAAATAACATAAGGAGACCACCTTTGTAGATCGAAGTGGTAGTATAATTCCATTGTCCAAGTCTTAGAATATTTATTTTTCTCATCTTAAAACCTATTTTTAATATCGAACCACATGTTGGTGGCATATATAAGTGCATAATCTAAAGTACTTCGAATTTTTTTTTACCTAGAATGTTAGTGTCCATAGAATCTTAAGGAGAGTCAGTCGGGATAATCGTGACTCTGTGAAACTACAGACCAACATTTGTCCTCAGACACATTATTTAAACATGTCTAAGCAGATATTGCCACTAATTACAGACTAAGCCAAAAACTAACTTTCTTCTCTAATTACACCCGTTTATTCTTGCCCTTATTGCTTTAGTGAGGTGATATAGACAAAACCAGTTCTTATTGCTCATTGTTATACAAAGTGTAACACAACACACAATTAGGAGCATGCAGAATGAAATCCAGATGAGGACTGGGTGACATAGCTCAAATAACTCTTATAAACATTTACTCGAAAAAGGCTTTGAAGGGGGATTGTAGTTTGTCATCAACTAAACCAAACCGTAGTGAAACTAATCACTTTTATTGCAAGAAGTAGCATACATTAGAAATCTAGGTAAAACAATTATGTAATATTACTTATGTGCAGAAATATAAAAATACATAATACTAAACATTTATTTTAAGGTGATGCAAATGAAATATTTAGTTGAACTGATTCATAATTATGCACTGTTTCTGATTATCAGAAATCAATCAAGCTTTCTTAATTTGAATGCAATATAAGCCTTTTTATATTCATATTAAGTTTTAATAATAATAAATATATATACATATATATATGTATTACAAATAAAATTAAGAGACAATTTTGACTTGAGTAATGTATTAATACATACTGAAGTTAGCATAAAATAGGATTAATAAATGTGTTAACAAACCACAATTTTTTTTTATCTTACCATTATTTATTTATTTTTAAATTTTAAGTAACATTTTAATAATTAATTATTTTTATATGTTTGTTTCTTGTTTGTTTATATATGAGTTTCAATGCAAAAGCCACCTTGGTCAAACATGAGATAACGATACTGAGGGAATGCTTTCCACACATAGTATATGGACAGGTGTTGAAAATTAGCATGTGTGCTAAATACTTAAGAAAAATGCATGGTCATCAAGTATTTTCACTTCAAATGCACTAAATCCCTGCCACATTCAGAAGTACCAGTATTTACATAGAAAGCCCGTAGAAACAAGAAAAACATCAGACGTACTAAGCTCTGTGTATATATATATATATATGGCAAAATGGGTCCAAAATATTGCCCAGCCCTAATCCAGACATTTCACAGACATCTGTTGAATAAAACATCCTTCTCCATCTTCCCTTCATCTCTGTTTCTCTTTCCTCTCACAGATGCATCGAACAGACATTCAGACGCTGTCCACCCCTGCCGACCACAAGCGTGATCATCGTCTTCCACAACGAGGCGTGGAGCACGTTACTGCGGACTGTCTACAGCGTCCTGCACACCTCCCCTGCTCTGCTCCTCAAAGAAATCATCCTCGTGGATGACGCCAGCTCTGACGGTAACTCACCTCCAGCACACAGCCCCAACAGACCATCCATGTGTTTTAATGGGCGTCCGGTTTCACTCAAACAACCCGCTTTACTGAATTCCTCTATGCCTGCTGACACCCGGCGCTCGTGAAGCAGGTTACTACAGGAAACAGAGCTGTTTGGGAATGTTCTCAGAGGTTTTTTGCTCAGCCGTTGAAGGGGGTCTGGGGTATTGATGGCCATCAGCGGACTCTTAAAAAAAATAAAAAATAAAAAAAATAACAGATCTTTGACAGGTGGACGAAGAAATGCAGAGAAGAAAATGAGAATTAGAGCAGTGGTTCCCAACTAGTTTGCGTCAAAAGCTATATTTGACATAAGACCTAAAGTGGCGGCTCAACATAACACAAAAAGTTAACATTATATTAATTTCTTTCAAAAAGAAAAACCCATTTTTATGGTTCTGTACATGATTAGCTGCATTTAAGAGCAGATCAGAACAGATCTGCTGCTATCCATTTTGGGTTGAGAACCACTGCACTAGATCTCATTTATCCGTTCCCTTGGTTGAATCACGCAGGGACTGACATTTTCTCTTGGCCACATGCCATGGTGGAATAAAAGCAAGAGAATTGGCTTTCAACTATTCTTTTACGCTCCCTCTTCTTTTAATTACACCCTCCGTCTCTTTTTCAAGCAAATCCAGGTTCCGCTGAGAAAGACCAGTCTTGTGTGTGTAGTTCCCCACCCTCGGAGGCAGCCAAAATCTATAGGACGTCCTGCTGTGCTGCTGTGAATCACTTCAGCTCCTGTCTGCAGGCTTAGTGTTGCACCTTTACTCTTAAATGATTCTGAGGAGGATAACACATATTATGTGATATCATAAATCACAATGTCTGGGTTGGAAAAGCCACTCTTTAACTGGAGCTTCCCAAGCGACTTATAATTTAAAGTAGTTAAATGGTCAAGAAACCCTCCCTGCTGATTAAAAACTGCTTAAACCAGTCTAAATAGGTTAGGCTGGCATGATGTAATGGATTATGAAGGTTTTTTTTAACCTGTATGTGTTTTTAGAACAGAAAAATTATATTTTAAAGAATGTTACTAACCAAACGCTGATGGTCCCAATTAAGGCAAATGGTTACCATCAACTCTCGCTAACATGAAGTCTTTTCCATGAGCAAAAATTTATTTCAGTTCATTGTAGTGCCATTATTTGTATCGTTAAGTGACAATTTAATCAATCAATCAATCACTTTTATTTATATACAGCTTTTAACAATACAGATTCTAGCAAAGCACTGAACATTAGTGAGACAGTGAGAATAGGGGAAAAAAACTTGGGAGAACCAGGCTTAGTTAGGGCCAGTTCTCCTCTGGCCTGACGCCCAGCACCTAATTTCCAGTTCAATTTTTTTAGTTTGTGTGTGTTTAATTTACTTTAAAGTTACTGTATGCATTGCGTTTTTTAGCTAGTTACTCCTCAGTTCTGTATGATATATAATATTATACCAAAGTACTGGTCAGCGGCTTTGTACTGAGGGATGCTGAGAGACTGCAGACTCATGAAAGGAGATATTTATGCTCAATGAATACGTACACACTATTTACTAGATTAAGGTGCCCTGCTCCTTTACTAAAAGAGTATTATTATGTCTTTTATCCCAGCATACTGAATCTAAAACACACCCTGACAAAATACTAAATCAGTCTGAAAGAATAAGTTTAAATTTAATCATGCACCTTAAAAGTAACACTTCAGAAGAAGTTGGAAGAGCAATAACTTTAAATCTGAAATCTAAAAAATGTATTCTTAAAACTATTAAGCAGCCTTGCTCTGTGCAACACAGGCAGCTGCCTTTTAAGGGAACATCCAATCTGAAGTGCTTCCACATATGCATGCCTTAGCCTGGCTTCCGCGACTATAAAGCTTATACGAGCTTAGTCTGGCCAAGCTACCTTACTACCCACCTTCTGGTCCATCAGATGCCTCTGTATACTACTGGACGAATCTACAACCAATCAGTACACTCGTTCCGATGACGTATGCAGAGCGGAGTACTTAATTACTTCTGCTTTTTTCTGCAACAACTGTTGCTGCTCGGTACACACCATATTTGAAATGGTTCTCAGACACAGACTGCTGCGTCATCGCATTACACCCGCCTCACCCGGGGGTGGGGAGAGCTTGTTTCTCATTCGTTCTCACTTTTTGGGAATCTGAAATGCTCTAAATCGGCAGCTTTGTCAGACTGACTTTGCTCGCGAAAATGAATGTAGCGTCACAGGAAGTATGGGCGGGCCCAGGCTAGCATGATGCTTAATAAGCAAAGAAATACTTGAATAAGTGTAACACAAATATTAAAGAGAAAGTTCACCAAAATTGAAAATCATTTAATGAAAGTCGTTGATTACTCACCCAAACCTGTAAGACCTTTATTCATCTTTGGAACACAAAATTTTTGTGATGAATTCTGAGAGCTCTTTCAACCTAATAGAGACAGCAGGGATCCTAACATGATTTTTCAGTGAGCTATCCCGTTAAATAATGTACTGTTGTTTACAAATATGTGACTGGTCAAAAATACAGTAAAACATTTGACAAGATTTTTGTGAAAACCATTACAATTTATTTATTAATTTTTTTGATAAATATATATTTTTTAAATAGAATTTATTCAAAATGTAAATATTTTGTAATACTATAAATCTTCAATGCACCCTTGCTTAATGATCTCTTATAATCTCATTCATTGCAAAAAAAAAATAAAATAACCCCAAAATATGAAATATTTATAATGGCCATTAGTCTCATTTGTCCACCATCTGGATGTATTCTGAGATTCCCTTCTCGAAGAAAGAATTTTGTACAAAGAAAGTCTAACAATAATTGGCTGCAAAATGCACAAGCACACATTGTTTTGACATTTCTCTTTCTCACAGAGCGATTAAGGGATGAACTGGATGAGTATCTGAAACAGCTGCACATAGTTCATGTGGTCCGTCAACGAGAACGAAAAGGCCTGATCACTGCACGGCTCCTAGGGGCCTCTGTTGCCACGGGCGAAACTCTCACCTTCCTGGATGCCCACTGTGAGTCATTCTAAAGTGCCTCTATTATGGGTAATAAAAGGTTCATATTTTGCGAGTCCTTAACAACAGGTTGACATAAACACTTTAATTGTCTTATAATATGCATTTATTTTTACCTTACTTGCTCAACGACTCCTAAACGATTCAATGAACAAATAATATTTTCATTTTTCCTAATTTGCGGTAAATTTTCATTTTCATTTCATCATGCCTGCAATGCCTGATAAAGCAGCGTTTGTTAGCACAGTGTTTCTTTGTGTAGGGCTTTACCGAAATAACTAATATTTTTAACGCTCCAAAAGTGACACCTAGTGGCAAAGAGTTAATTTGCGTTTTCGTTCAGACCAACTCCAAAAGACCAACAAGTGGGCAGGCAATATGCTGTTGTTTCATGCTGACATCAACATGAAATGGCTTTATTCATTTTAAAGAGTCGTCGCTTTGCTTTTGAGAAAAAATAACTTTATACATTGGTGTACTTTCAGATTTAAAGGGGTCATATGATGCAATTTCAAATTTTTCTTTGTCTTAGAGTGTTACAAGGTCTTGGAGCATAAACAAGATCTGTAAAGTTTCAAAGACTTTAAAGATATTCTTTATAAAAGTTATGATTAAATCAGTGGTGAGTAGCCTGGAGAGCAGCCAATGCTGGCTGTGAACAGAGATTATAAAGTGTAGCAATTCTACATCTAGAACAGTCTGGCGCTTCTGACTCACTACTTACTATTCAAATGCAAGGATTGAGCAGTGAAGGACTAGTGCTTGTTGTTTGTCGTTTCTCCGATCATGAATGCAGACATGGTGTTATGTTTATGAGGTGCGATGCAACACGACGTGTAAAAAGACAGTACTAAATCATGATAATCAGTAATTATGTCCCCACTGGATGCAATAAATGCCTGCATTTCCACCACATGGTTGCAGTTTTCAGCCAATCACTATTCACGGGGTAGCTGGCCAATCAAAGCACACCTTGCTTTCTTAGCTTTGTACAAACTGACCCATTTTAGGAGTTGGGGCTTAGAGGAGAAACAAAAATGTACAGTATGTAAGGGATAATGTACAGGCAGCCGGTAGTTATCGCAGAAATAAGCCCCGACAGTGTGATCAGTGATGATCAGTGTGATCTTGTATCAGACTGAAGGGGCTTATTTCGCGATAACTACCGGCTGCCTGAACATTATCCCGCTTATTACACGGCTACTTGCCACATAAAAAAAAAACTGGACATAAATATGAATTTGAAACATTTTATTGGCATATTTGTTTTAAATGAACATTTTCATCCTTTCGCGAAACGATATAGTTCCACGTGACTAACATTCATACGTTAGTAAGACAATTTATAACATCTACATATGAATATATAACAACGGATGTATTTTACATTTTCTATTGTTAATTGTGGTTGTCCGGTGTTTGTCACAAGTTGGCTCCAAACGGTAATCTATGTTGGCGCGGAGGGATTTTAAACATACAAGTAGTCCCGGCTATGCGTTATTACTTCGGAGCGGTT
>JAUCMT010000160.1:19301557-19315595 GCA_032357475.1 Enteromius thamalakanensis
TGGTCGACGGCATTGGCCAGCTGTTCGCAGGGCCTTGCCCATTGGTTAAAAATAAGTCCCCTATACAGTGGCCAATATCATGCAGTTTTAGTAAATAATAAAACTGCATTTTAGAATAGGTTTCAGTTAAGGGGAAAAAGGAGTTTTCCCCATGCGTCTTAGCAGAAGCAGTACTCGTTCCATGTCTCAGGGAACAGTGGTTACGCAAGTAACCTATACGTTTTCTGCTCTTGCGTGTAATAAACCTGTTTCTGTTATGTTCAGCCTGTTGGATTGGATAGATTTCACACAGATTCTCTAAACCTGCAGCAGCAGCAGCATATCCTGACAGTATCTTTTCCCTCCAGTCTCTTGCTTATTTCTGTAGCTTGAATTGAGCCAGCGATGAGAAGAGTGAAAAAAGGAGATGCACACACACAACAGAGAAAGCAGTGCGCCATAGTCTGGAGAGAGAGAGAGAGAGAGAGAGAGACAGAGAGAGGGAGGAAGGCTGGCTGGCTGGCAGGCAGGCAGTCTCATTACTGAAGGAGGGAATGTGTTGTTTCACACTGCAAGCCTCACAGAGCAATCGGATGACTGCTGAATCTGCTGATCAACTGAGATTTTGGAGGTAAGGGAACAATAAAATCTGAAGGTCATTACATGTACATGATGCCCCATCCTTTAAAAAAAAATTATTAATTAATTTAAAAAATATAAAATATAAATAAAATGGCATTCTGTCAAATAATTAATCACGATTAGTCGCATCCAAAATAAACATTTGTGTTTACATTACATATGTTGGTGCAGTGTTGGGGGTAACGCACTACAAGTAACAAGAGTTACATGATAAAATTACTTTTTCCAAGTAACTAGTAAAGTAACGCATTACTCTTTAATTTTAGAATAATATAACTGAATTACTTTTCCAAAAAAGCAAGGCCAGTTACTTTGTTTTCTTTCTTGACTGACGAGTCTCCTGACCCCATGTTTAGAGAAATCAGAAATACAGAGGCATTGTGCACGCTGTGTGAATACAGTGTAGTTCTAGACTAAAAGTGAATTAATTCATCTCACTCTCAAAAAAAAAATTTTTGGATTCATCAAAATGAATTAAAAATAAACTCTTACAATAAATTTTAACTACTTTAAAACAAACCTGAAATAATTAAACTTCACAAATGTATCTAACTCTATTTTTATTAACCAATGTCTTTGCTGCTGACAATTTAACGATCAAGTTCAAACATACTTACAAGCAAAAATGACTTTGAAAACTAACTATTTGTGCTTCATTATTTTTTTTTTTTATTGCTGAGTATCTCTTCTCCTGTATTCTACTCAGGCTTGTGCACAATTCAGAATTGAATTGAGAATGACTCCTAAATTCCAATTCAATTTTTGAATTTGAATTGATGTCAAAAACAGGATCTAGAATTACAGTGCAATTCAAACAAATTTATATACATAAGTGAAGAGTTTAACAATGAAGCTTAACAATATACACTGTGAAAAAAAACCCTATAGAATCTGTGTGAGTACATTATATCCTGTATATTTGGGTAAAGAATACATACATTTAACAGCATTGACAAACTAAAATAAAAAAGTTAAAGTCTACCAAATATTTTTTTTATACATTACACAATTAATAACCCATTAGTAACCTTTAAAATGGCATAATAGGGGCACTTTAACCCAGTTATTTTTTAGAGAAGAAATAATTTTTTTGTGCTTCACAGAACACGTTTTTTTTGTTCAGAAGAGCCTTTCAAAATGTGTGGAAAATACAGGGTGTTTAGCTGTAATCACAAGACTGTCATTGTCAATAAAGAACATACAACAGAGATAATAGACCCCAAGTTCAGTTCAGAGACTCTGGAAAAAACATCAAAAATAAATCAAATAAACACAATCACCATCTCCTGATGAGTTTTGCTCTTGGTTTGTCTGGCTGATATAACTGAAGTACAGCATCTAAAACAAAATTTAATTGTATTAATATAAGGGTCAAGAGCCCAACTAAAGCACACACTGACCACTGGAACGGTGACACACAAATTGTGATTTTCTCCTTACACGCAAAAAAATTATTTCTTCTTCAAACATAACTGGGTTAAAGTGCCCCTATTATGCCATTTTAAAGGTTACTCAGTTTTAATGGGATATTCATTGTGTAATGTATTGCAAATATTAGGTAGACTTACCTTTTTTGTTTTAATTTGTCATAGCTGTTAAATGTAGGTATTCCTTACCCACATATAGAGGATATGAGTGCAAATTGTTACCTCAATTTTATTGAGTAGATTCTATAGGTAGTTTTTTACAGTGTTATGTGTAATGAAATTATGCTATTAAATTACAAATTTTTTGTAATTGTATGTGAGATTCAATACATTCTTTCTGTTGTATGACTGTGTGGAATGTATTTGAATTGCCATGAATTTAATTCCACTTCATGTCATTCCAATTTCAATTCAAATTCAACTTCCTGTGGGGCGGAGTCAATTCAATTCAAATTCAAACCCATGAATTGAAAGGTGGCCAATTCTGAAATTCTGACTTGTGCACAAGCCTGATTCTGCTTTACAGATGTCAATAAAAAAAAATGAGGTTGAGCCTGAGGTTTATTCGTAACACTTTTTGGTCTGCTTTTAAATTTGCTTTAAATAGAACTTCTCATAATAAAAAAAAACACTCAAGCTCGGCCCATATTTAAAAATTAATGTGTAAGTTAAACACGTTTTCATGACATTATTCAATCATGCATTAGAAATGAAAAAAGACTGGTTAAACTGCTTAAATATAATGAATATGTAATATAGTGCACATATTGTATACTATATTGGATCATGTGTTGGATTGGATCATTTTTTGCTTTGGTTAACATGATATATGATATATGACTAAAAATTATTAATAAAATACATGGCATCAAAGGATTCTGCAGCAGAATGGAATCTCATTGTTTCTGCTCGTTCCGGTCCAGTTGCACCTTTGGGCAAGACCAGCCTCGGGCCGCAGGCTGCATGGGTCTCAGCTGAGGCCTATTGTTTCAGTGTGTGTGTGTGTGTGTGGGGGGTGAACACAGCAGCTGGAGAGCCTCCAAACCACAGCAGCGCTGCGGAATGTGTCTCCCTCTCCCTCCCATAAGGACAGAACACGGCTCTGTTCTCCACAGACACACTCAAAGCACCTACTCTCAACCTCTGAAGCAACTGAATCCACACAAAACTGTACTAAAGCATGCACTACAAGTACACTATAGGTTACCTTTAAGGCAACATTGCAGTAGCTGTCTTGAATCTATTGATTCCAAACAAGTAAACGTAAACTACATTCATGCTTTATACTTTTATCCAAACCAGCTTACAGCGCATTCAAACAAGGTACACATTTTATCAGTTCTTGTTTTACCTGGAAATTAAACAAATTACCTTAAAATACACAACTAAATAAATAATAATAAATCAACAGCTAAATAAATGAATAAAAAAAAAATAACATTAAAAAAGTTGTTCTGAATAATAAAAAAAACAAATTTCCTTAAATTAAGATAATTATTTCATTATTAAAATAATCACAATATATATATATGTAATATTATTATGTACAAAAATAACTAAAACATGTAAACATAAACGCACTGCAAAATTAGTAAATTATTAGTAAATTTATTTTCAACTTTAAAAAAAGAATTATTTAAAGGTTTTTAAAGCAACCATCTAAAATGAATTCTGTTTGTATATCGGGTACAACGTTTGAATTAACTGAACTTATTGATCAGAGCAGAGAAGAAATGCTAGTTTGGCTATTGCTCAAAAAAGCCTTAATCCAACGTATTGAACTTTGCTGCAAAACATATTAAACACTGTTTGTGATTCCTATATGACACCTTAAATTACTGTGTACTTATATTTTAATGCAATTAGATTTAGCCATCTTGTCTGTAAATGTTAAAACAGAATACTGAGTGTTTTTGAGATGAATAAGAATGCTAACTGTTATCTATTGTCCCCATTACAGACTTTCCAAGCTTTCAAGGACTGCACGGAGAAACATGGTTCCTGAAAGCACCAAAAATTCCCTTGATCTAAGCCCCAGATCTGTTTGAGTCCCGCTGATCCCGCAGCAGTCCAGCGAGATGCGGGAGGTTCGCAATAATTGGAAATGGCTTCTCTAGTTTTGGAGACACAATGTAAGTCAATTTTCTCGTAATCATCATAATTAGTTCCCCTTGTTGAAAATCCATTCGCATTTTCCGTCCTCAGCGGATGCCGTGCTGCTCAGTGATACCAGAAGTGGTTGCCATGGAGACCCTAATACACTCACACAAATAGTGAATTTCACATTGGAGAGTCATTTCGTTTTTTTTTTCTTCATTTGTAGGGCATCTAACACAAACACACACACAGACATCCAAAAAAAAATGTTCATGCAATGGTGCATCTGTAATCAGAGAGAATTCACTGGTGAAATGAGTCTGTGAAAAAGAACCATTTAGGAATACGACTTGCGCTGCAATTTCGCATAACATTATTTTTGTATTTTCTAACATGCAGATGCGACTTGCAGCTTTAAAGCAGTCGGTGTTGAAGATCCCACGCTCACGACCAAGACTACAGCTAGAGAGGAGCAACTTTTCCTATTTCTTGACACAGTGAATTGGCATGACATCTCCGGCTAACCCGAGGTAACGAGAGCTGACTGCTGTACTAGTTATTTCTCCTCTACATCTTTAGCTCTCCCTCTCTCTCTTTCTCTCTCCCTTTGTCTTCTCTTAGCTGCTGTAGTTTTCCACAGCACACTTGCAGCAGGTTACAAGTGAAAATCCTGCAGCAAAAGCCAGCAGAGACAAAAACAGCCACTCCCTGGAGGAGCAATACGGACATACACATGTACAAATGCACATGGACTTCAGCCTTGTCAATGCAGCACTGACAGCCTACAGCGATCGATACTTCTTGGCAGCGGATGCTGAGCGCTGTGAGAAGACCTGTAGTGGGTTGGGCAGGATGGCCACAATTTTATATCGTTATATGACAAATGTTGTGTTAAACGAATAATGTTTTTATTTATTTATTTTTTTTTTTTTTTAAAGAAAATTATTACTTAAGTATTAATAAAATTTGTGTTAGTTTTTTGTGATAGTTTTGGGATATTTAACACATTTAACTAACTTTTAAAAAAGGTTTATACATTTATACAGTAATGTGGTTATATTAAATATTTTTTTTAATATAATGTACAATTATTTTTAATACATATTTTGGCATGGTTAACATTTAAAATAAATGTTTATATTTTAAAACAATAATGTGAAATTTTCTATTTTAAAATAATACACCTTTATTACATTAAAACTAAAATATATATATTTTTTTTATGTAAATGCCATCATGTATTAAAACATACTGTATATTGGCTTATATGACATATTTAATCAATTTAATGAATCTGTAAAATAAAGATTTATATATTAATACAATCATTTGGTAGTATCTATTTTGGAATAATCTATATATATATATATATATATATATATATAGATATATATAGATATAGATAGATATAATGTATATATATAATATATTGTGGAAATGCATGTTTTAGGATAATCTATATTTAATATATTTGATTTATCTATAAAAAAAAATTGAACTATTATTACAATCATATATTAACACCTGTTTTGGGATAATATATATTTAATCTATGAACAAAATATGTTAATACAACTATGTGATAATATATATTTTTCAAGATAATCTATATTTAATACATTTAATTAATTTTAAAAAGACAGTCATGTGTTAATACTCATTTTGGGGTAATTGTTTAATATATGTAATTAATCTTTACAAGTGGTTTGTAAATAAATACATTTATGTGGTAATACCTATTTTAGGATAATCTATATTTAATTTAATCTATAAAAACAATTTATAACACAGTCATATGAAAATACATATTTTGGGATAATCTATATCTTTATATTTTATTTTACAAATGAAAGGTTCTTCATTACAACATTTAAATTGATAATTTCCTTTCCTATTTGGAACTTGATGAAAGCTGACCAAAAATGTATTCAAAACTGACAAGTCATTCTCTCTCTCTCTCTCTCTCTCTCTCGCTCTCTGTCTATATATATATATAGTTGAGATATTTTAAATAAATTAAAACAGATAATGTAGTAATGTACACTTATGATGCACATTAATAACTTTTTTTTTTCATTAAAGCAGCAAGTTCTAAAGTTGCTTGGCAACCATACACAGCTATAACGTAAAGCCCCCTTAACAACAAGTTCCTCATCTTGACAGCTCTGGGACACAAATCTACCTCGTTACAATACAAAAATCTCTACAGGTTAACAAATTCCTACTGACGTCTCCTATAGTGCAGGTCAAAGCAGCAGCGAGTGCTCACAGAAGTTGACCTCCGATTTCCCATCAGGCCGTGCGTGACACATCAGAACAGAAACACAGGTCACGAGTCATGCCTCACTTTAAAATGCACCAACCTGCGTCCACCGCTTCACTCTCCTCCCTCACACCGTTCAGAGCCAGATGAGACGGTCTGAATGAAGGCCCTCCATTGCACTGGAACTCGAGAGGAGACTGGGGCGAGAAAGGCAAGCCCGGTCTCCGCTGCTGTTAGCATACGCTCCGGTCTAAAACAGACCCAAGGCTCGCTCTCATTCGCTCGAGCCACACAAAGACTCATTAGCTGCAGCCGGCGGAGGGCTGGAGATTGTGCACAGCGACGCCTGCCTGAGAGATCACATGGGTGGGAGAGAGAGAGAGAGAGAGAGAGAGAGAGCTGTGCCTGTGTTCCTGCTGTCTGCAGATATTTTTACCATCATAAGAGGGAGGGAGAGAGAGAGAGAGAGGGAAAACAGACAGCGGAGAGACGGTCGATAGCAGGCACAGCACCATAATCTGTAGAGGTGAATGAGGGCAACCAGAAATGAGCCAAAAACACTCATATAAACAGTCAAACACGCACACTTGGGCTCAATGGGATTTGCGCTAATGAACTTGTGCTGCATGTGTGCTTCATAAATACTCCTTTTCAGGCGGGCGATGTGACTCACAGGCAGTCTCGCGTTCGAACACATTAAACATCAGAGCTGGATGCTGTAATTGAATATACAGTGTGATGGTAGAAATGCATCAGCTGGTATTTACTGTACTATGGTGTATACCCTACATGTTTATGCTCACCAAGGCTGCATTTGTTTTATTAAAGATACAGCAATATTGAGAAATATTATTACAATATTGACTTACTGATTTCTATTTGAATATATTGAAAAATGTAATTTATTCTTGTGATGCAAAGCTGCATTTTCAGCCGTCGTTAGTGTAATGTGGCCCTTCAGAAATCATTTTAATATGCTAATTTCATTTCTTCTTACCATCAATGTTTAAAGCAGTTTTCTTCAGGATTCATTATTATGGCCAAGGCTGTTTTATGACATTTTAATGTAAACTGTAGCATTTTCTTTAAATGAGAGAAATAGACGTTTGATAAGCACAATACTAGTTGTTGATGGTTGCTAAGCAACAATATGATTTGCTGCATGAATACAGAATTCAACTGATGCACAATCATTGGAAGGTTTTAAATGTGCCTCATCCAATCAGACCTTTGTATAGGAGCAATCTGTCTGAATAATCAAATGAGATGAAGTAGGCATTATTTATGTAGAATTTGAGTCCCTGGATGACCCACAGACAAACATCACCACATGCATAATTAATAAACAAACTATTTTCTATTGAATTCTAAGCTAATTCTACATCTCTAAGGTATATTGTTGAATAAATTTGGTTATTAAAAAAAGAGTAACACATACAGAATATTCAAAATTTATGTTTAGGTATATCTAATATTTATGGAATGATTTTACTTTGATGATTTGAGAAATAAAATGATTCAAAAACATATATTCAGCCGTACATTTTCAACTAATTTTGTGATCCTTTCTTGTCTCGTTGCTTTCAAAAATGAATTTTAATAGCGTATTTCATTTAAAAATGTTCTCTAAATTTTTGATTCATGGATTCGGGCATAGAAATGAAACCTATTCTTACTTGTGGAATAAAAAATTAAAAATTGCTGTGATTTTACTTCTTGCTTAAATCATTTTGAGTCTATATTAACACTAGCTCTTTTGGTTGAAATGGTTCTTTTGAATGAATCCTTTTCATGGATATAGATAAATATCTTGAATACCGCAAAACAGGCTCCAAAATATTGCGATATAATACACCCGGCCTTCCACATGATCAGTAAATAAAGCAGGAATTTGGGTTAAGAGTGCATCTAAATGAGTCTGGAAATCTCCTGGGAGCAGAGCTGTGGAGCTATCATTAATGTTAGTATTAGAGTTTTTGCTTCAGGAAATCCTTCCACTCGACAGAAAAACACAAACAGAGAGTGTGGTCATCCAGCTATTAAAGGCTGAATAAATGCAGTGTCAGAACAGTTTGATTACTGCTCGCAGCGCTGCAGTGAGACTCGTCCTCTGTTCAACCAGCCATTCGGACCTCCTGTAATTAAGCTGAATCTCGCTTATGAGACTCTTTCGAGTAATAAGTAAAAAAGTGGCAAACAGTCAATATACCTCACTGCAGCAGAAAGCCTAATTCCTGCTGTAATTATTCATTTTAAGCCTATCTAATTCCTGCTAATAGCACTGTATTTCCACTCGTTTAAAACAAGGACGGACTTAATGTGTTGCGAGAAGCCCCTAAATCAACAGATCCTTCAAATAAAGAATATTTAAGCACCCATTGCTCATTTTTTAAGTGCTTAATCCCACCTATAACAGATTTCATAGTGTGTTTAAACTGTTTTAGTGGAAAGGGAGCTGGCTTCGGGAGAAAAGCGCTTGTATGTGTGTTTTGGATTTAATAAAGGTTTAAATCGAGCTCTGACTGCGCTTCTGGCCGCGGATGGATTTATCCTGGACCAGGTTTTCTTTTCGGAAACGTCTTGAGAGACAGCATAGAGCGTCTATGTTACCATCTGTGGAAAACCAACCATTAACAGCGTTTTGCAGTATTACAGTAGCACATTCTTGTTTCCTGCTTATCCACTGAAAATGATCGAATACTTCATTTCCTTCCGTATGAAATGTTTATCCCGACTCGAATCTATGGCCTCGTGGGTCCGTGACCCATTAAAGAGCAGAAAAGACAGTCATGAATGGCTCAGTGCTTGATTTCACCAGAAAAATCTAATTATTCCCTCTCGTTTCCTCTCCATCTTGGAATGCTGCCTATTGTATAACAGTCATATCTAATTTGCATTCCCTCTCTTTCTTATGGAATATCATACCTGGAGCTCCTTTACGTAAAGATGCAAAACATATGACTGGTGGTCCACACACACACACACACCGCACACACTGAGGCTCTGTTCCAAAATCTAGTGAGCTGCCTACGTGGGTAGCATTTTAAGTGCTCACAGCAGGAATGCTGTTCTGAAATGCACAATTATGTTGCCTTTTAAGATTAAGCATGTATTCTTGGTGCACAAGTCAATCTCTTAATGCATTTCGCTGTGCACAGAAAAAAAAAATCCAGAATGGTATACAAGGTAAAAGAAATTTTGTTTATAAATACATAGAGTTGATTCAGTACTAAGAAATGTATATATATATATATATATATATATTATATATTATTTATTTTAAACATAATATATAATACATAAGTAATATTATATTTACCCAAATAGACTAATATAAATTTAGTATATAATGAATGTAAATTCCTATTATAAATGTAGCAATATAATTTTACATAATTGTTTGTGTATTTTATGCTAGAGTTGATTCTGTACTGAGAAATGTAGATAAAAATTAAGATTTATGAATAAAATATATACATGTATTATTCATTCTAAACATAATATATATTATTAATACATAAGTAATAGATTATTTTATATTATAAACAAATAGATTGTATTATTAATTTAGTAATATAACATTTGTTATTTAAATATATATATATTATAATTATTACTTAATTGTTTTGTGTTTTTTATCTTTATAGAGCATAAGTTTTTTTTCTCAAATGTATCAGATGTTGAAATCTGTTGAAAGTCTTACAATTATGCTATTTTCTTTTGTGACCAAAATTCTTGTTTTGTTTTTAAATGTAATATTTTACCATTTTTTTCTATCGTTTAACATTTCTTTTTGCTGCTTTCTAAAACAAGTAGAGACTTAAGACCTGATATGTAATATTTGAATACAAAAATCTTAAAATTGAATAAAAATATAATAACATTATATATTATATATATAATAAATATATAACATTATAAAATAATATTTAAAACAATAAAAAAAAAAAAAACAGAAAAATCAGCAACAATGTCATCAGGCTGCATAAATGTCTTGAATTAGCCACTTATGAAGTCTCAAGATGGTTTGGAGAAGGCAGCTCACTAACAGACTGTGACTGTATTGCTTGAACGCTTATATTCATGTCCTATTTGTAATTTTGTCTATATGAGAAAGATAGAGAATGTAAATATATTGCATTTTGTTTGCATAGACATTCTCTGACTATATTTAGGCCATATGCAAATGAGCAGTCTGGTTCCAAATCAAATCATTGGCTGTGACGGCGGCATGAAATATGGAAGGCCGGAGCCAAAAAAGTCATTATTTCTCCTGCCTGAGGAATTTAAAAGCGCTTTGTAATAACTGGATGGCTTTTAGCACGCTATTTTCTGGCGGTAGTACTGCTGATAAACTTTCAAGGAAGAACAATAAAGCTAAGTCTTGACTGACGGAATGAGAGAAAAAAAAAACATACATCATTCTCAAACAACTACTCATTCAGAGCCTAAAGCGATGACTCAGCTGCAGTGATTAAAGTTTACGAAAGCTTTTCAGATAATTTCGTTTGAACTCGAAGAACAAAAGCAGAAGTGTGTCACTGAGGGGCCTGTGAATGGTGCTCTAAACAACTCGTATCTTCACACAATGACTATCAGAAAGTAGCACGTCTTTGCCTTGAGCATGTTGAGGATGTTACCCTTGATTTTTCTCTTTAGTGCAGGGCTTCAGAGTCTCGACACCCTCATTCTGTAGTATGGGCGTCCCTGCTGAATGTTTTATAGGATGTTAGTAGTTCTGTGGTCTGTAATTAGCACCATACTAACCTCGGCCTGCCCTCAGGCCTGGGAAATCTACACACTGACTCATACAGTTCAGTTCAGTATGCCTTTCCCCAGCCCTCAGGATAACGAATACTAATTGCTGGAAGACGATCTTGTGTGAGTCAAGTTAATAGTGTGTTATGTACATATGAGACTGGATGCTTGTTAAAAGTCAATATGTCATCAAAATTACTTAACTCATGCTGGTCTTCTTTTTTGTGGGTAATTCATTTGCGTATGCTTATTTTTATGTTTATAATAACATGTCCTGCCCAAAAATGACATTACAAATCCCGCTTGACACTAATAAATCCATTCATTAAGGAAACCACATTTTATAATCAAATGGATAAAATCCTTTAGTTCTCACAGCCATGTTTCCATTACCCTTCAAAAAGTGCAAATTACAATTGTAAATTGAAAATGTCTAATCCAAACACGTCAATTTCGCAAAAACACCCATATATTCCAAAAAGGTTTTTCACGCTCGCGGTGAAAAAGGAGGTGAGTTTTTAGGCAATTTCAAAAAGTATGAAATGATGCAATGGATTTTTTTTTTCACATGTACAGGTCACATGGCATATGTAAAAAGTCACATGATCATTCTTCAATGTACTGTATTATAACCTCCAAGAAACACTTACATGTTCCTTCTTGAGTTTAAGGGGCTTTTCCTGCCATCGACGCTTAGACAGTTTAAACTGCACACTGCAGTTTTGTTGCTATAACTTACAAGCAAAAGATTACGTTGTAGATGCGTAACGTTGGAAAAGCTGTCATTTCGCAATACCTTTCACAATATATAAAATCTATGCTCAATTACAAGGGTTCTGGTCATCCCAAATGTCTTCCTTTTAAGGATTATGGAAGCCACTGTGCTGTTAGAAACCTTGAGTGCAGCAGAATTTTTTAGTAACCTTGGCCAGATCTGTGCCTTCGAGTTCTTCAGGCAGTTCCTTTGACCTCATGATTCTCATTTGCTCTGACATGCATTGTGAGCTGTAAGGTCTTCTATAGACGGGTGTGTGGCTTACCTAATCAAGTCCAATCAGTATAATCAAACACAGCTGGACTCAAATGAAGATGTAGAATCATCTCAAGGATGATCAGAAGAAATGGACAGCACCTGAGTTTAATATATTAATGTCACGCCAAAGGGTCTGAATACTTAGAACCATTTCAGTTTTTCAGTTTTTCAAAAATGTCAACAATCCTGTGTTTTTCTGTCAATGGGACCCCATGGTTCTGTTAGTACATTCATGAGAAAAAAAAATAACTTAAATGATTTTAGCAAATGGCTGTAATATAACAAAGTACCGTACCCACTGTATATATGCATAATAAATATACAGATTAAACATACATATATTATGTAAAAAAATCAATTGTTTGGCAACACAGTCAGAAACAATGTCATTGTCACTGACATCAAATAATATTTAATTAATAAGATTATATTAAATAAAATTAATGCTATCACAGTTTTTTCCACATCAAATAAAGAAGAATAAGACTATTCAAGATGAGTAAGTTAATCTGGAGGCTCACGGAGCGTTGTCAACATCCGCCTCGGCGGGCCTTCGAGGCAGCCCGAGACCACACACCTAAGCTGCATGCATATCCATTGTACTGTTCATGGACAGTAGACAATAAAATCCTTTAACTGGGACACCCACTCTCTGCTCCGTTTCTCTAACCCATACACTTGTTTAATGATCTTTCTTAAAGACTTATTTTTGGCATTTTGCTTTCATTTAGATAGGACAGTTTGATGACAGGTAGCAAACTGGGAGAGAGAGGGGGCAAGATCGTGAAAGGTCCACAAGCCGGTGCAACGTGCAATGGCATAGTATGTCGGCACACTCCCCACAATGCTATCAGCAGTGACTGTTTCTAATATTTAAACATTTTTATGATGTTTTGGGTGCTTAATTGACATGGTCACTGTGAATTGCATGAAAAAAAGCTACATAAAATGTTCTTCACCTTACGTGCTCCACTAAAAAACATCAAATGGGTATGGAACGACATAAAGGTAAATAAATAATGAAAGAACATTCATTTTTATTTGAACTATTCTTTTAATTTTTACTCTGATGAACTGCATTTGCTCTTTTATGTTGCAGCAATTTGGTATTTTGCTGCTAGACTTGGAGGGGTGTTTGGTCCACAGAAGCTGGGGTCAGAGCAGTGCAGGACAGACGAGCGAGTCTTTCTCTTTCTCTGTCTCATACTGCAGCCTGCCGAGAGGGAAAGCCAGGGCAACCGCAAACTACAGTGAACACACAGTCTCGCTGGAGCCAGAGAGAGAGACACAGGGAGAGAAAGAGCATGCAGGAGCGCAGACAGGGAGGGAATTACAGAGGGGGAGGGAGGAAGAGCTGGGGGAATGAACACAAAGGCTCTGTTCCAAAACACAGTCAGCAGCCTACACAGGTAGGTGGCACTTTAAGGCATCATAGGCATGCTCTAGACAGCATGATCAGGCAGCCTTCGAAGATGACTCATTTTTGAGTCATCAGAACTCACTAAAACATTTATATTTAAATCAATATTTTATATCTATAATATACATACAGCTCTGGAAAAAAATCAGAGACCACTGCAGAAAAATCAGTTCTCACCAATAAACCACCAATACAAAACTATGCACATTTCTTTCATTTTTTGTGAACTGCAATCTTTGAAATATTAAGGATAGAAACAACTTGATGTTCACTGAATCCTTGTGCCAGTAAAGCTAGGATTGAAACCTTTCTTTTCTCTCTCATGTTTAGTGTTTATTTTTGAATTTCTAATTACTTTTGAAAGACTTCTAGCATTTTTTACCATCCAACTGGTCACACTGCAAGAGGATAGTGTTGAT
>JAUCMT010000160.1:19323131-19337674 GCA_032357475.1 Enteromius thamalakanensis
AAGCTTGTTTGAAAAAGCAAAAACAGTTGCCAAAATCGCTAATAAAATCGCAATCGCAATATTAGTTCAAAAAATCGTAATATGATTATTTCGTCCATATTGCACAGCCCTACTTATAATTGCAAGTTATTTAATTATTTAATGCCAGTAGGTAATTCAACGATTAGCCATGGCATGAGTCATACGCTGTGACTGCCATTTATTAACATTTCTTTAAACATTGACGCACTCTCTTGCAGTAAGGTGGGGTTGTATCGACATACATTCATTTCATTAGAAAAACTTTCAATGTGACATGCCTGAGTGGCAAAAGCAATTCAGCATCACTGCTCGTGGACAGAACAAACCTAACATATGCCGTTATGGCATGCTAAATTTGCTGCGTTGTTAAAATGATACACACAAGACAACTGATACACAATATAATGGGACATAAACTACACTCTTGCGATAATTACAGTCTATTTTCCTATTTTACTGCACTGAATATTGCTCTATTATCCATTTGCACTGAAGAGTCAGTGATTCAGAGACCTACAAAAGGTGCAATTCCAATAAACGTACACACATAGCTAATAAATCTTTACTGTTGTGGTGGGGAGATCATTTCGGTTGAGCAGCTCCTATTAAAAGATGGTTTACTAAGTAAACTGTAAAAACACTGTCAGTGCAGGACTTGAGAGTTTTTTGGAGAACAACAAGCAAGAAAGCAGAACACAATTAGAAACAAAGGAGCCCATTTAAATAGTCACTCTACTACATTGGGTGCTTTATGGAAATGAGGCTTCATTCTCGCTTTGTACATTTGTTAACTTGCTGTTGCCTGAGGCTGTAGACATCAGCGCACACTCTCTTTCTCTTTCTCTCTCTCAAACGCACACACACACACACACGAAAGAAGGAAGACATATCTGGCTGCTACTCAGTACCCCGCACACGGATCCGACTGCTGCAGCTCGCATTGATCTTCTCCAGAACAACAGTGGAAAAAAACACACTGTTCTTCCATCAGTCGCTGTGAGCAAGCCCAAGCTGTGAACTCAAATGACTGGCATATGGAATCTGATCCAGGATCTGTGTTTGAAAGCACTGCTTTCTATGTTAAACTTGACCAATTTCCATAAGCTCTATTCTATAAGGCATATGTGCTCATGTTAGAGGAACAGTTCACCCAAAAATGACTGTTTGCAGAAAAATGCATTCAACCTCAAGCCATGCAAACTTTAGATGGGTTTGTTTCTTAATAAGAACAGATTTAGAGAAATGTAGCACTATATAATTTGCTCACCAATGCAGTGAATAGGTGCCGTCAGATTGAGAGTCCAAACAGCTGAATAAAAACATCACAATTATCCACAAGTAATCCACACTGCTCTGTCCATTAGTTAACATCTTATAAAGGCAAAAGATGTGTTTGCAAGACACAAATCAATAAATAAGACACTTTAATGTAAAAAAGGCACTTCCTTTAGTGAAAAAGTACTTGTCCTGTTGTCTCTCACATCACAATCCACCAAAATATTTGTTGTTGTAAACAGTACTTGATCTGTGCATATTTCTCTCCTGATTCAGACGAGATGACTTTTCATTGGAGAAAGCGATATTATGGTTAGAGGAATCATATTTTAGCTGGAAGTTAAAACCCTCTCACAATTTTTCTGGATGAAGTGTTAGCTGTTGTTATTTTTATATGGCACAGTCATTGTACACATAATCTCACAACACCAAAATACGCATACACCACTGCAAGATGTTCTCATCGATTGTTAGTTCCATTAACCTGGAAGAAAAATAGTGTATATTTTAAATGTGTATTTTTTTAAGATAACAATTTTTTTTGTCACTTTTAGGAAAGCTCAAGCTAACACACATGGACTTCATGCCACAAATTTCATGGCATTGTTATGAGATTGGCAGAATAACTGTATATCAGTTTTTTTTTTAAATATCCACAGAGATCCATTTTAGACATTCAGAACAGGTTACACATTCCAGAATTATGCTGAAATAAGTGTGCACTGATTTTTTACTTGTGCTTCAATAGATCTGTTGCATAACTTTGCATTTGCATACAGTAATGAGATCAGCACATGTCTCAGTGCAGTCATAATTGTAAAGCAATTAGTCGGACTGACTTAAAATGTCCACCCTGTTATGAACAAATACATTGCATAAATCTAGAGCCAAAGCGTATATTCTTATTTAGTGATAACTATAAATACAAAGTTTAAGTAATTATTCATGAAATATGTGTCTATTTCTTACAAATCTAACTAAAGATAAAGGGAAATTTCAGTCAAAGCTTTTGTTTTTGAAGGACATCCTTAACTATAGGGGATAACTTACCTAACCTAACTTACCTAACTAATTGTATAGTTATCTTATAAAGGCAAAAGACTTTTCCACCTTCCCATACTTAACCCACTTTCAAATAATTAACAAAACAAAAATATTTGTCATAATAATTAAAAATATGAAATTTATAATGGTATTATTTATTACTAATATCATATTGATATATAAAAAATATATTTATATAAAAAAAATACTTAAATATATCTTTCTATGTAAGTTACACTGCTTATATAACTTAAAGATATGGTCATTATGTGCACATTTTTCTTAATAATTGTGACATTTTAAGAAATATGTTTTTATTAATATAAATATATATTTGCTAAAACCATATAAAAGTTTTCTTCAAATATATAATTTACTACAATATGAATAAATTATAATTATAAATATAATTTAATTTTTTTAATAATAATATTTATATTATTAGTATTTATAATATTCATTTAATAATTTATATGAATTATGTAATGATTTATCCCTATTTTCTTTTAAGATGCTGATGGGAAGTGAAATTCTTAAAGCACCTCCATCCTTAAAGATCTGAGAGATGATGGTCCAGGATGTACAGAAGGTTGATATCCAGCAGTCTAGACAGGCCAAATTTAATAAGTGCATTTTTCACACGCTGAAAATGGCAGAAGAGCGAAAGGAAAGACCTGATTGGAAATGTACACAAACTCAGGGCAGGTCTGATTTCCACGCTCAGGCTGTAATTCGATCTTACAGAGATGCAGAAAAGGAGTTTGAACTTTGCAGCTCGGCTGATCTGCTCTGCTCGAGAGCTCATTCCAATCACGCACGTCTGTGGCATAATCAGGTGCTTTCACCCTCGTGTCAATCACAATGCACACCTGAATTATTCATAAAACTATATTTTATTTATGTCTGTATTTCCCCCATGCCACCGAAAAGTTGGAGGAAGCCGAGCTCTCTGACAGACAGCGATGCACAGCACTTCGCAAAGCAAGCGAGGCTTTCATCTTTAATACAAGCGCTGGGAGGCTGAGGGTGTCGGGGGTCTACGAAAGCCTTACACACACACACACACACACACACACACACCCAGGCTCTCATTATTCATTCACTTTCACCAATAAATCTTCTGGTATTTTCTTATGTAAAGTGCTTCAGTGTGATGTCTGGGAGGATCTTTTAAGCAGCTCTTGTTTATGTTTCTGGTACAAAAGAAATTGTCTCATGCATAACACACAAAGACATAAACAATTTGTTGCATCTCACTTCAAAAGAAAATCCCAAGATTATTAAATTATTAAAATTAGAAAGGTGTAGTGCTATTCAAAGTTTTAATAGCAGATGACACCTAAATATTTCTTATTTAATGATCCTAAAAATAATTGCTTAAAAATTTGATAATTTAAAATAAATATTATAATGCAATTTTCACAATAAATATAATTTAATAGACGTTTTACAGAAAATATTACCTTTATTTTTTTATTTTACCGTTTTTATTTTAAAATATTAACTTAAAACTATAAGTTTAAGTACTAAAATGAAAATTGAAATTTGAAGATTGAACAATACTTCTGGCATTTATTAATCTTAGTTCCCCTTTAGTTGAGTCACTCCAATGTTACATATGGGAACTCGCATGAGAGACCAATCGCCTTCGAGTAATGAAAAAAGGCCAATGAATATTGGCGTGCATTTAATTACAGCCAGGTACACCTTATCACAGCGTGAGTACAAGAGGGCACGGATATAATGCACTTGCAGCTTTTCGCTTCGGAACCTATGTCTGCTGTTGTAAGCTGATCAAGTCTGTAGGAGAAATAGAAAAAAAAGTTCCTGCAAGTTCATGTTCTCTCGTCACCATCAGCGAGACTGATCAGCTGATTGGTGAACACAGCAGGTTGGTAGCCTTTTAAAGACTGTGAGACAAACCAGCCTTTGCATTCCAGCAAGCGAGCTCTATGCTGTGTGCACGGTGTGCCACGAGAGATCCTCCCTGCCCAAATCGGGGAAAAAAAGCAAATTCTTGCGGTTGGAGAGGCGCTCCGATGACGATGCACTTCTGGGTGCGGGAGGGGATGACTCATGCATTCATTCCTGGTAAGGCAGCTCCCCTCACATCTTTTCCGTGGTGAGACGGAGAGCTGTTCTTGCTTTTTGGCGGCTACGGGGGGGTTCCTGGGGGATCTCAAGGTGACGGTGCTAAATGCTCCATCGGGTGTAAAAGCCGCACCCCGTAGTCCTGTGGTGGTGCTTCCAGAGCAGTGCGCTCCCCGGAAGCCACCGGGCTGATCGTCTCTTTTGGGACACCCCAAGAGGCTGAGATGTCGTCCGCAGCATCAGAGGGAGAGTCAGGTGGCGAGGCTGACACTGTCGAGGACTTTTCCAAGAAGTTTTCAGAAGTCCAGCAGCAGATCAGTCGATCAGGCGATCAGTCATATCCTGCCTTTGGGAGTACCAAGCTACCAAGATCCCGAGTGCTCACGATGCCACCTTAGCGGCCCAACGTCGAGCTGGCAGTGGGGGAGGGACACCGCCCGTAACTCAGTAACTTAGGGCCCGGCCATGAATACCCGATCGGGAACGGTATCTTTTACAAGAAGAGCAATTTTCCACACCTCTGGGCCCAGTGACCCATGGTTCCCATTTAACCTAATGTGTTTTCTCTCCTCAGATGAAGGTAGAGGCTGCCCAGAGCAGCTGGACTCACCCCCAGGACGTTCATCCTTCTGGGGCCAGTCTCCTCCCTGGTTCCCCACCAGGTTACCCCGCCGTGGGCCACCTGTCACCGTACCCTTGATTTCCCTGGCGACTCGGTTGGAGGCCTGGTTACAGCTTCCCAGCCCCTTGCGGTGGTTGATACGGATGGTACGCCTCGGCTATGCGATTCGCCAGGCGCCCACCCAGGAACAGAGGCATTCTCTACACCACTGCTGACAGATGCTGCTGTCCTGCGTGCGGAGTTTGCTGTCCTACTGGCAAAGGATGCAATCGAGCCTGTTCCTCCAGCCGAGATGAGGTCAGGGTTTTACAGTCCCTACTTCATCGTGCCCAAAAAGAGCGGTGGGCTGAGACCCATCCTGGATCTGTGAGCTCTGAAACGGTTCCTTCTCAGGCTGCCATTCAAGATGCTTAGCCGAAACGCATACTAACATGCATCCGGCACTAGGATTGGTTTGCAGCCATTGACCTGGAGGATGCGTACTTTCACTTCTCGATCTTACCTCGCCACAGACCCTTATTGCAGTTTGCTTTCGAGGGTCGAGCGTATCAGTACAAGGTTCTCCCGTTTGGCCTCTCCCTGTCTCCCCGAGTCTTAACGAAGCTCGCAGCGGGGTCCCTGTCTCCCTTATGGCAGATGGGCATCCGCATCCTCAACTACCTCGGTGACTGGCTGATAATAGCTCACTCGCGAGAGTTTTTGTGCAAGCAAAGGGACCTGGTGCTACAGCACCTCAGCCATCTGGGCATCTTCAGGTCAACCAAGAGAAGAGAAAACTTTCCCCAGTGCAGAGGATTTCTTATCTCGGTATGGAGCTCGACTGCCCACCTCACGGGGGAGCACGGACAGGCCATGCTGACATGTCTGGAGTTATTCAGACAAAAAACAGCGGTCCCTCTTAAATCTTTTCAGATGCTCCTGGGGCATATGGCAGCCGCAGCCGCAGTAATGCTGCTGGGTTTGCTTCATATGAGACCGCTTCAGCGTTGACACTCTCTGGATTGGCATTTTATTTTATTTGCTTTGCTTTGGTAGGGGACCTACAAGCCTTCTCTGTCGACGAAGAGTGCCTAGAATTAGGTCCGGCAGATTCTCATATAATTCTGAGACCCCGGCACGGATACGTGCCCAAGGTTCCTACCACTCCCTTCAGAGATCAGGTATGGAACCTGCAAGCTCTGCCCCAGGAGTTCCTTAGAGTTGTTGTGTCCAGTACGCGCACTGCGTATACACACCTTTTAATTTAAAAGGTTATTCGTTCTTTAATATCAATGTTTGGTGCCATCGAATGACTCTTTAAAACATAGCATGCAACAATGAAGAAACTACATTTTTCATATTTTAATATGTTGTTAAAATTTTATATAAATACATTTTATAATAATTTTTTATTAATTCTTAATGTAACATTAATCTGGTAAAGCAGGCTGTTTACTGTCAGAGTAAAGTCATGAGTGATTTAAATCGTATTGTGTTAAAACGAACAATACAATTAGCTCTGCATATTGGTTATACTTAATAATTTATAAATAATCATCATATCTGAAAAAAACCTCTCAACAGAAAATGAATGAATGAATGAATAAATGAATGAATGGGCATTTATCCTGATTCGCTGATTGTATTCTACAGCTACAACAAACAACCTTGTCTTTTTCCCCCAAAAAAAAAATTCTGCAAAAGTTTTTCTATGGCTTTCCAAAACATAAAGAGATTGATTATATTTGCCACGAGAGCCTCATCAAAATCCATTGAAAAGTGTCTGTACTTGATGCGCAAGATAAAAAACTTCCATTTGTAAGATAATAACTCCCTTATCACGAGTGTATCGCATATGTTCTACCACACAGCACACAATTACTATTCAGCATCTGTCATGTAAGAGCTCTAACGGAGGCCTTCGTCTCTGATTGGCAGCTACCTCACAGACCGAGTGCGTGCGGTCTAAAATTAGACGGGTGTCTGTGTGGGTGGAGACAGTGAGCGTGTGTCACCCAAAGATGACTAAACCGTCATTCATGCCAGAGAAACGCAGTCAAACTGAACAACCCGAGCAGTCAGAGTTTCCAGACAGCTGATAATCAACGAGCCCGCTTCATTGTTTACCACAAAAAATGCGCTCAGAGGAAGATATACTCATGAGGGTGCTGCTCAATATCAATTAGAAGTGTAACAGCAGCAGTTTCTTATCTGGGATATTAGGCAGATGTGCGGTTTCTGTGGCGGCCTCAGTGTGAATAGAGATGTGGCATTTAGAGTGATGAGCGTCTAATGACGTTCCCTTTCGAGTGGTAGCGGAGTTTGCAGCCTGCAACCCGATTCTGTCAAACATCACAACCATTTCAAGGCATTACCTCACCGGATGATCCCGCAGGAGACACGCTCCAGGAGTTTAATTGTGGATTTTGTTTTGAAGTCAAGCTCTTCTTTCTTTCTTTATTTATATACTTAGTGAATTGCGGGAACCTAAAACTTCCTGGCAATGTTTTTATTAAACTGGAATTAAAATAGGGATGCAGAATTACATTTCTAATCAGAAATTTAAAAAATTTAAAATTCAAAGAAATTAATACCTGCTTTAATTACAACTGAAAATTGAATTAGAACAGCATGTTTTCAATATCGCCTTAAAAGTTTAAAAAAACTTTCATTCTTAAAAAGAGATGGACGGACAGACAGACAGATAGATAGATACATAGATACTGTAGATAGTTAATTATACTGTAGATGGATAGGCAATACTGTAGATAGATACTACACATACTGTAGTAGATGGATAGACTATAGATAGATATTGTACATACTAGACGGACGGATGTTCAGAAAAGATAGACAATAGATAGATATTACACATAATAGATGGAGGAATGGATGGATGAATGGGATGGATGGATGGGTGGATGGATGAATTGATAGGCTATAGATATATATTACAATTAGTAGACCGATGGATGGATGGATGGATAGACGATATAGATATTGCACATAGTAGACCGATGGATGGATGGATGGATGGATGGATGGATGGATGGATGGATGGATGGATGGATAGACGATATAGATATTGCACATAGTAGACCGATGGATGGATGGATGGACGGACAGATAATACACATAGTAGATGGATGAATGAATGGATGGCTAGAATATAGATAGAGATTAAACATAGTAGACCAATGAATGGATGGACAGATAGACGATATTAAAGTCTCTTTAAGATAATTCATGTCACTTGGCAGCCATCTATGAAACACCTCTCAGCATCCAAGTGCAGCTCCCATCTCTTTGAATGGGGAAACATCAAATCCTCCGATGACAGACAGACAGACAGACACAGACAGATAGACTCATTTTTTACTGCACACCTAGAGATGTGTTTGCATTGTAGTCTATGTTAATCAAGCACTGCTGAGTGCACAGACAGTGAGCATCCTCCTAAAAAAGCAGCTATTCTCACCGGATAGAAGAATGACATGTGAGTGATGTATCCTAACTCAACCCTAGTGCTCAGCGACAGTCTGGATCTGTCCTAAACATCAACAGTAAATCATAAACTGCGATGCGGTGAGGACAGTAATATTTCTCTTTGCTAACAACTGATGGCTAATTATGATTTCTAACAAATTATCTGCCAGTTTTAACGTCACTGGCGCATCGGTCCAGCTGCAGCAGACAGTGCCAATTAGCATGTTAGTCATTCATATCTGATGGACTGAGTGTTGCAGTTTGGTTGTCACTAGCGCAAACATTACCATACGGCAACTGTCTTGCTGTACAGTCATATTAAAATTGGTTTCCATAGCGATTGGTGCAGGCAAAAGCAGTTTTATGCACATATCTGATATATAGTGTGCAGTGCTCGACTCGGATATTGGTCAGAGTGATTAAACTTGAAATATTTATTCAAACTGGATGATAATCAAAGAAATCTGAACATTATAAATTTAAGTCTTGTGCAATGTTTTGTGGTGGTTATCTCTCTATCTATCTATCTATCTACATGTCAATGCACTAATATAAAAATATGACGCCTTTGAAAATAACATTATGATTACATCACATCATAAACTTCAAAGCATTCATGCTCCATCTGGATCAATTTTCCTCTTTTCTCTCTCTCTCTTTCTCTCTCGCATTTATGTTGACAGACAAACAGACGTACTGAAGTAATTCCACGCTCTGATAATTAGAGCTGCACAATTAAAATTGATTATTAAACCACAAAAGGCTGTGGTTTAATTAAGTGGTGTACTGCGTGCTTCACAGTGAATGGACAGCACTCTCTTTTCTGTCAACAAAACCTACTCCAAACATCAGGAGAAACTGATCTATATATCTGAGTGTTCACTTATGTGCATTCAAAACACAAAATTGACTCGGATTCATTTTATTTTTTCTATTCGCATAAATCTAAATGCAAACAGAAGTGGCAGGATAAGAAATCTTTGAAGACTTCAAATAGGAATTAGAACCAATATACTGACTGCATGATGACTGTTAGATTAACATTTACAGGTGATATAATAACAACATATTTCACTACTGTGCACATAGCAATTAGGGCAGGTGTTATAAACCCTGACCAGACTGCTTCTGAATGAGAAGTAGGGTAGTTGAAAGGCAGCACAAGTTTTATTCATGCATCTCTTTTATGCTTGAAAACAAAAGCTGTCTGTGTTGTGACATCCGCTGTGACGGCCTTCCAGAAGCTGAGATAAACTGTCACACCTTTAATGATGATAGCCCTCCATGCTATTTATTGAATTTTATTAACGTTACTTAGAGAGCCGTAATTAACTCTAGACAGACCAAGAGGTGATGAGACTATAACTTCCTGTTTATAAAACATGTGTTCTGCTGCCACATATCTCACTCAAATACAAATAATTTTAGGTTTAGTTATTTTTTAAAGAGTGTTCTGGGTGGTTGCCAGAGTGTTATGTGGTTGTTGTGTTGTTGCTAGGATGTTCCCCATCATTCCACCAGGTCAATTATTTTTCTACCATTCTGTTTTTCTATTTCTCTTCAAATATTTGCTCTGACTATTCTATTTTTTTTTTCAATTTCTATTTATTTGATTAAAACTTTTGCTTTAATGTCTGTAAAGTGACCTTGAGTGTCACAACTGAGCAGCGTTACTTTAGTGTCATTAAAATTTGTATGTTTTTTTAGATTTTTATTAGTTTTTGGAGATTGTTTCATATATATATGTATATGAAATTACTTATTTATTATATGAATTAAATGTTTTTAAGTTGGCTACATCAAATTAAATTAAATGCTGGAATACACTACATGACTTTTAAAATCGAAACACTAGGCTTCATACACTTAACGACTGTAAATAGTGACACAGGAGCATCATACACTACACGAGCGGGGATCATACGCTACCAGACTTTAAAGTTGTTCTGATCAAAACAAACTTTGACCCCAAAAACAATGACCCCAAACACACCTCCAGGCTGTTTAAGGGCTATTTGACCAAGCAGGAGAGAGAAGGAGTGCTGCGGCAGATGACCTGGCCTCCACAGTCACCAGACCTGAACCCAATCGAGATGGTTTGGGGTGAACTGGACCACAGAGTGAAGGCAAAGGGGCCAACAAGTGCTAAACACCTCTGGGAACTCCTTTAAGACTGTTGGAAAACCATTTCAGGTGACTACCTCTTGCAGCTCATCGAGAGAATGCCAAGAGTGTGCAAAGCAGTAATTAGAGCAAAGGGTGGCTATTTTAAAGAAACTAGAATATAAAAGATGTTTTCAGGTTTGTTTTTTTTTTGTTAAATACATAACTCCACATGTGTTCATTCATAGTTTTGATGCCTTCAGTGAGAATCTACCAATGTAAATGGTCAGGAAAATAAAGAAAACACATTGAATGAGACGGTTGTCCAAACTTATGGCCTGTACTGTATTACTAAATACTTCTGCTTGTGGTGAAGCTACTTCACTGCTGTGACTCTTCATGTGGCTTTCTCTTTTACCAACTGCATTATTATGGTGGTTATCAGTATAAAGGTAACAGCAGTGTGCGTTGTTCAATTTAGTGGTTTACACTCAAATTTTCTTGTTTGTAAATTACAGTTTTATATTGTAGAATTTACAGCATTCCTCGTAAATTTGTTAAATGTGCCTGTAAACAGCTGCCAAATTAATTTAGTAAAAACTGCAGTTTTTTTTAAGTGTAAGCCTTCTCTGAGAGAGATACAAGTTATGCTGCCTTAGAAATTTGTCAAAAGAAGGCTATTTAGAAGACAGTATTATTGTCTCCTGTTAAAAAGCAACAGCTCACCTCTCATCAACAAAATTCAAGGCATCTCTAAAGTCTGTACCTTTAACGATGCAAGTATAGAGTTAGGAGTTTGTTTAAATTCATAGGTAAGAAGTGATGCTTGATTTAGGGATTTTTGAGACCTTACAGTGAAATGCACGTGGCCTCACGCTACTCCATCAATAACTCTCATACCACATCACACGGAAGTCAAACAGGCTATGAAAGCGTCAAATCATTTGCTGCATGGGAAATGGAAAAGCAGCCGGTCACGGCAACATATTATACATCATTTCATTTGTGCACGGGTTTACTCTGTATGCCATGTAATTGCGTGATGTTTACTCAGAAAAAAGCAGTGCACTCTCCTTTAGACTCATAATAGGCAAAACATGGACTGAACATTCCATACAGGCGTCATGGCAACCGGTCATGGCTAAATCTCGACATATGAGAGAGAGAGAGAGACGGACTGATGAGACGCATCAAACACTGCTCGTCTCTAATTGATCTCTAAGAGACGTTCTGTCACCAACAAAAAGCTTCTACTGACTGAATGGCACTATTAAATAAATAGAGACATAAACAGAGTCTGATTCTAGCTTATAATGAAGGACTGCTCTATTTGAATATTTAAATGCATGCTCAGTATAAAGGCATGAGATACGCATGCCAATGGCAGTAAAATGAACTATTCTCAATGGCCAACCACTTCACCTCTGATAATTCAGTGTGAATGAGAAATTGTACGTTACAGTGATTTTACACAAGCACAAAAATGTGAATATACAGCTGTGTTGAAATTAATAGTTAAATGAATGCACTAATAGAAATAAAAATCTGACAAGAACAAGTTAATAAAATTTAGGTTCTTTGATCTGCCATGAGTTTAGTTTTTATGTTTTGTTCTCATACTTACGTTTCAGAACCAAGAATTGTTCTGAACATTCCAGTAGTTAGTGCAATGTGATTCATTTCATTTGTAATCCCAGGCAAATTCAAATATTAAGCCTGTCTTAAGGCGCCGGGTGTATTTGTAGCAATAGCCAATTATAGACTATAGATTATTCTTTTTTTTTTGCCAAAATCATAAGAAATTTAAAGTAAGGATTATTTTCCATAAAGATAACATAGTTTCCTAATGTAAATGTATTAAAACTTTACTTTAAAATGTTGTATTAAAACTTTATTTGGAAAACAAATAGTTGCACCTCAACCAAATATTGTCTATTCCAAACAAACCATACATCACTCGTTTGATGTAATTTGAACAAATTATATATAGGCCTTTTGAACAGTACAATTTTGAATGTTTTTAAAGAATTCCGTTCTAGTCACCAATCCTGCATTTATTTAACCAAAATACAGCAAAAGCAGTAATATTTTGAAATATTTAACTTTTTAAAATATTTAATTTATCTGTCTATCTAAAAATGTATTTTATTAATTGATTGATTGATTGATTGGACATAAAAATATAATGCTAAAAGCAGCTATTTGCTGGATCAGTACAAACTGGCCTAGTCCAGTATTTTATATTGGAAGTTAGTATAGTATACCATGCATCTGAAAGAATTCCCATATCAGGGACAGAAATGTAAGCATGGACCTGTGCCTATAAAAACACAGGCCAGAACCGAGGGTGCATGAACCACCCTGTATGTTTCACTCCACTACCACAATATTGCTGCAGCCAGCAGCCTGGAAACGGCTTTGTTTCTCCTCATTGCATTTGCTCTGTATATCAGAAAGAGATTAGGCCTTTCTTTCTCCCGCTCTGTTTTTCTCCTCTGTTCACTCCGGTTCCTGAAGGCAAGCATGCATGTTATAGTACAGAGCGTGCTCATCGATCAAACCGATGCTTCTCTCTGTCCACCGGCTGCTGGTTTTTCTCTTCCACTGGACATGATGCTTCCCTGACCTTTTACAAGCTGTCGTACAAGTTCATATGAAGAGATTGCCAGGTCACATTTACATGCACATTCACACTTTAGCCATTCCTATACAAAAGGGAAGCAAACTGATTTGGCTGCATGCATGTAAGTGCATGTGTGAAGACGTCATGCGGAGAGAGACAGAACGCTGGGCTGTTATCAGGGAAAACGGCGCGCCACCTCTCCTGTGAATCTTTAATGGACGGTATTCGGCGTTCTGGCAAGCACGGCCATCTGTGCACGGGTTAGAGCCATGCATGGAAGATTCAGTTATTTAAATGACCCAGCTTAATCAGCCTCTCCTAGCAGACTGGAAATCCATTCTGTAAATGTTGCCGTGTCCTTTGAGTGTGTCATATAGAGTAATTAAATCATGTTCCCACGGGGAATATTTGAAAGGATAAACAGATGCCGTCAGGAGTGGTGTGAACACCCGAAGCGCTTGGATCATGATCTGAAAACATCTGAAAGGTGTGTAGGCAAGAAAGTCTGCGTTGCTGAATGTGCAGGAGTCATGATTAAAGCAATAGTTCACTCAAAACATGGAAACTGTCAACATTTACACAGCCTTGTTGGTGAAAGCCATATCTTTTTCTTTCTTCCTCAAAACACCAAAATCTTCCTGATTGTCATGCTTGGTTTCTTAATCAGTATTTGTCTTGTTAGTATTTTTTAAAAAACCTACCGCTTGCATGCATTTGAAAAGTCTTCATTTTTTGTTGACATTTCAGTCATTAGTCAGGTGTCATTTTCATTTTAAGATATGGCATCAAATATTGATGGATGCATTCATTATTGTAATTATTTTATAATTTACCATGTATTACTTTGCCTTTTTGTTGTATTTCCTTTTTAAATGTAATACAGGGATTCACAAACTTTTACCAAATACACTTATTTAAAAGACCACCCAAGATTTTCAGGTGTGATGTTAATAATTAATTATCACATTTTCATGTTTATGGTTCTCTGATGTTAGTTAATGGTCACATGACAAGCAGGTAAACACCCACCCACACACATGTTGGTTTTTGTGATTTATGGGGACTTTGGCATAATGGTTTTTATACTGTACAAACTGTATGTGGTATTGCCCTACACTGACCCTACACCTAAACCTTCCCCATTAAAGGAAACTGTGTGCATTTTTAGATTTTCAAAAAAACACTGTTCAGTATGTTTTTTAAGCCTTTTGAATTACGGAGACACTGAAAATGTCCTCATAAATCACCTTCATATTGTAATACCCATGTCATACCCATGTCATTATACAAATTTGTGTC
>JAUCMT010000160.1:19389186-19403155 GCA_032357475.1 Enteromius thamalakanensis
ATTCTGTTGTCATTATATATCATTCCAAGAGAATAAAAGAATTATATATCCACCTTAGTGAGCATGTACCTATATACCCCACACCCCACCAAAACATAGCTAATATGTGTAACATCCTTGGTTTATTTACTTCTATGTTCCTTGTCATGTTATGTTTGTTTTTGCTTTCCATGTGCTCTGTCTCTCCCCATGTGCTTCCCTGACCTAGTTTAGTTAATTTGTGTATTTCGATCAGGTGTGTGTCGTTAATCAGTGTCTGTATTTAAGTCGTGTCGTTTTAGTTTCTGATCGTTGGTCAACCTAAACGCTACCCTGATGTTTCTCGTGTCGTTGCTTGTTCTTTTTATGTTTATGGATACTGCTCCACATTTATGTTTTCCTTATTAAAGTACTTTTGTTTTATTTTAAACTTTTGACTCTGCGATCTCCTTTGCCTGCTCTACACCACAGCATAGAGGAAAACGTTACAATATGTGCATAAAAGTTTAATATCAAAGGTTCTTTGTAGCTAGTTTGACACCAGTGCTGCCAGAAGCAGTTGTTTTGGATATTGAGAAGTGCAAATGGGACATAAAAAGAAAAAGGCAAGATTTATTTATTAAGTAACTTAAACTTTGTCCTTAGAATGTAGCAAACACATCATATAAATTTCTTTTATGCGACTTTTATGATGTTTTTGGAGCTTCATAGCCTATGGTCATTATAAGCTATGAAAAAGAGGATTTTGGGTTTGGGGAGTTTTGTGCTTCACGGATGGAAGAAAGTCATGCTTTGAGTGTGGCATTACAACAAGATGAGCAAATGATACCTAAACGTACATTTTTAGGCAAACTATCCCTTTAATGAGTAAAAAAAAAAACATTTAAATCTATAAAAAGTTGCTGACTCATTTTTGCCACTTGCTTCGAGTGTCCTGAAGCTGTAGTGACACCTGTGCCAAACGTCTCATCTTCCACAGCAGTAAATCCGCTCATGTGAATTATGCATTTACTCTTCATTCTTAATTACTTACTCAGCTACAAGGTTCCTTCCACATACATCCTAATGTTCCCGTGACACGTGCTGAGAGATGTGCTTGAGAGAGGGGATATTTTCAGATCGATGTCCTTCCTCGAGTTCTGGAGCTTCATGCACCAATAATGACACATGATTGAAACCCCTGTCAGTGTGTCACCTTACAAAATAAAGATAGATGGAAGGATGGATGGAAAGTGATTTTGTTGAGCTGGAAGTTAAGAGACATTGCAGTGGTAATAGGCGAGGGTGATTACCGCCCGCAGAGCCACTGAGTGTACCTGGAACTCTTTTTTTAGTCCAGTTTAACAGCGAGCTATTAGGCACTAACACTGTTGTCAGGTTTTTTTGGTGAGGTTGTTGCTTTTAAAATTATTAGAAGATTTTGAAGTTACATCATTTTGGACTAGTTGCTTCAAAAGACACTTTTATTTTCTTATAATATGTGACAATATGACAATATTATGACAATAACTTTATACATGGTGTACTTTCAGATTTAAAACTTTGCAGGATATTTTCATTGACTGCTGCTGTAACTTTCAAAAATCTATAGTGTGGACTTTAATAATCTGCATATTAGGAGTTTACTAAGGCAAAAGCAGATAAAAGATGCAGTATGCAATATTGACAGCTAGTGGTTTAAATGGCTACCGTAGTCCTAAATATTGAAGACAGTTTTTTATCCCACCCTTCCCCTCAAAGTCCATGTTCACACGGGATGCCAGATTGAAGACTCACAGCAAGAACAATTATAAAGTCAAATCATAGCTTTATACAATACAGATTGTGTCAAAAGAGCTATACGGCATAAAATATAGTTTTGTTAATGCAAGAAGAAGAGAATTTTAATTGACAATGCAATGGAATGAGCCTGCATTTTAATATTCCTTTGTTAGAGATTTTAAGATGGATGCTGAATCTGCAGTCTCGGATTGAATTAATTTGACAGCTTCCGTGGCTGGAATATGCTGTGTTTTCCAACAACTGGCAACCTGGGCTGTTGAAATACTATTGGTTGAATTGATAATGGGCGGAGTCACGTGAACCAAACATTCTAGCACGGAACATACATTTCAAAAGTTGAATAAATGGCTGCTGCATTGTTTTTCAGAGGAAAAGGTGAACATGTTTCCTTATGTACTACACTATTATCATACTGTAGTATAATACAGTAAAAAACCAGAGATAGTAAGAAAGACATAAGATACAGTATATTTTTGACAGTGAAAGTCTTGTTTACACTCTTGCATTCTGAATATCTTCAATTAGATTTTACAGAAGAAAAGTCATACAGGTTTATAATGACATGAACTTTTATTTTTGAGTGGACTGTGCTTTTAAGCAGACCTATTATGTAGGTTAAGCAAGTGTATAAATCATTGATAAATTCAGTAAATGTAGCCTAATGGATTCATTTGGAGGAGAGTGTAGTGCTCTGGCCAGGAGGGTTGTGCCGCTTAATTAAAACTACTCTGTTGTAAGCAGACACACTGTATACAGACCCTCTGGTCATATCCAGATTTGGAGCGGCTCCTTGCATTGGCTGCTTACCATTTTGCTGTGTTTTCTAAGTTCAGAATTATGAAAACTGATTGGATAAGCCACGTTTAAATCTGCACATGCACACCTGTGACTGCACATGAACTGAATTTTATATGATTCTCCAAGTTGCTACAATTCAAAAGTTAAATTGATGAAAATTACTTGGCGAAGGGACTGTCTATTGTGGAAAATTATTACTCACTTTTGTATGTTCTGAAGAAAAAGTGAAGTTTTGCATTGAAAAAATAACACAGTTATAACTTGTTGCCATGAGGTTGATAGGTTGCATTATGGGATGCTCTGGAGGTTCTGTGTGGTTGCCAAGGGGTTCTGGGTAATTAATTAGAATCTATCTATCTATCTATCTATCTATCTATCTATCTATCTATCTATCTATCTATCTATCTATCTATCTATCTATCTATTTATCTATTTTTCATGTACACACAAAAGCCGTCGTTCACTTGAGTTTAATTTGAGGCTGATTTTAATTTGTCAAAACTGTTTACCAGTACTGTGCCAGGCTATTACCACCGTGTCATCTGGGGAACAGATAGGTAATGAAAGATAGACAAAAAAGAGAGAGAATATGATACAGAGGAAGGAGAGGGGGGTTCATTTTGAGAGACGCTGTGAAGGGGAAAAATATAAAGAGCCAGCACAGATTCATTATTCTGTCTTTTTCCCCCCCAAATCAATTACGCTTACATGCAAATCAGGCCAGTTTTCTATTAACAATGAATTATTCAAATATTTACAGGATGTGTGAGAGAGGACATCTTCAACTGTGTCAATTAAACGCTGAATTATACAATGTAGGTCTAATGTGTAAATCTTACATGCTTCTTACAGTGAAGCCATATGTACACTTCCTGTATGTAAATTAAGTTTCAGAGAATGATGCAGGAAAGATTTAAACACTTCTCATAAAGTGAATTTTTTCTAACTTCCGAATTTCAGTAAACAAAAACCCTGATATTTATTTTTGAGAATGCAATGTCAGATCCAATTTGGTTTGTTTGTCTATATCTTTTGCTTGCATAAATTAGCATAAAAAGAATTTGGCTACTGTTCCTTTAAGACATTCACGTAAACACTCTTTGTACATGTGAGCAGATCTGGGTTGTGTTTCTCTAAAGCATCCCGAACCAAAGTAAAACAAAGAAACCATTGGCACCAACCATCTCTTTGATCTAGGTTTACGATGCTTGAAACGCAGCCCTGGGTGGTCATTCTCAATTTTCTGACTTCAAAAAGTTGCAAAGGTTTGGAACAATAGCCATTTTTCTATCACAGATTCTATAAACACACTTTTTCTATAAACACACTTTTTTCTATAAACTCTATAAACTAAGTTCTGCAACTTACAGAATGTTTTAGTACATCAAAGTCTTTTATTTCAAAAGGCATATCAATATTTCATGATATGACCACATGTTGCGCTATAAATAATCATTATTCCTCTTTTTGATTGGCTGGGTCTTTAAATCTTTAATAAAGAAATAGGTTAATAAAGATTTAAAGAACTAAAATCTAAAGTGTAAGTTTGGTGAAACGGCAGTGAAGTGCAATTTAACAGAGACATAATGTTTGATTTGAAAAAATGGATAAAATCATTGGATTTCCATGTCATGCTTGATAAAATATTATCAGTTCTGTGGCTCTTTTAGTGTCACTTACAGTTTTTATTCTGCTCTCACAGTTTGAAAAAGATGACAATGCAATCTTGCAGTGTGGTCACATGATTTAGTGAACAATATCCCATAAATGATTCCAGTCGACTACACAAGAAATCTCATTTCTCTCCTCAATGTCTCATGTACTTCTCTGGTGTTTTTTCATGGGGGATGCATTAAAACTTCATCTTTCTCTACTACTATCTCTACTTTTTCTACTCCTTTGTCTTCATTTAATCTCTATTGACATCTTTTACCATAGCAGTTTTAATAAGGAAAGTTTTTTAAAATGTCTGCCAATGTTTGGTTTGTAGCCAAGTATGACGAATGGCGGGATTTTTAAGTTAATGCAACCTCTGGTTATGACCAGTGATGGACAAATTACTTTAAAAAAGTAATTAGTTACTAGTCACTTCTTACAAATAGTAACTGAGTTACAAACTGAGTAAGAACATTATAAAAGTAACTAATTACCAGGGAAAGTAACTATTGCGTTACTTAAAAAAAATGGCAAACTTGGATACGGAAGAGGATTAGTGTAACGTGCAGTGCGAAGCTTCCGTGTGGCGATGCAGGCAGGAGACAAGGCAAGGACACGAGGAATGAAATGCTAACTTTTACTAAAACATAAAGCGCTGACGGGGCAGCAAAACACGGATGGTACAATCAAAAAACATCCACAAACACGGGCACACGTACATAACATTACTTTAACAAGACCTGAAATGAACTGAAAAACATGGGTATTTAAGGACAAAGAACTAATGAGCTAAAGTGCAGACAGGTGTACAAAACAGGTGATAAGACTAAACTAAATGAGGGAGAAACCAAAATAACAGGACTGAACCAAAATACATAAAAACACGGGGGAGCACGAGACAAGACAGGAACACAATGTGACAGATTCACTCTGATGCACTACACTCATGAATAATCATAAAAGTGCTGAGTGTTATTTGAGTGTGTGTGTGAGGCTATTTTTTATTATATAAAGCTAAGAGTATTAGTAGACTTAGGTAGGGTAGGTAGAATGTTCACATACTTGCAAAGTACTCAGTACTCAAATGTACTCAGTATGTCTGTTGAGTAGCCAAGCGTTAGCATATATTTCGCAGATTCACTACTAATACTCTAATGAAGGCTAGTTGACAGTAAAATCAAAATAACCGAACTGCATAAAAAAAAAAATGTTCAAAGCAAAAGTGTCAAATTAATCTGATCTGATCTTTTGGCTTAAAAAAAATAAAATAAAATAAAATAATATTATTATTATTACTTATAAGTAGATGAATTGTGTTCATTGTGTGTTATAAATAATCATACTCTTAAAAGATATAACCACAATAAGCAAATATTATACACATTAAAAAAGTTCTCATGAAAATTCTTGAAATATTATAAGGTTATTTACAAAGTGTTACCAGGATTTCTTTTATTAGAGTTACTATTTGGGGCTTGTTTTAAAATTCCTATTTAGTTTAGTTTTTTACATATGCATTAATTTTTAATTTTGTTATATACCAGATGGTTTTACTGTATTTAAAGCAACTGGCAAATGAAGACAATAGCAAATAAAATCAGCAAAAACTGATATTGGTATATTATTGCAGTGTTATATTTAAATTTCGCAAAGACATATGCATCATCTTGCCAAGCAATAATTAAAGGACACATTTTATAACTACATTGATAGAATTTATAATTAGTCTTGTAGACTGATTGTAGAGTATCTAGTAGAATTTGAGCATATATTGAAATGTTAATGAGATTTGTTTTATAACACTGAAAAAAAGAATACATTTCCTTTTTTGAGGCCTTTGTTTAATACTGGAAAAAAAGAATCAAAGGTGAGGAAAATTGTATTGCCGAAATTATAAAATATATATTTAATCTCATTATACTGTGTGTGAATAAATCTTAATTCATGAGTTTTATTACTGAAGTGCCATTTAAAGTAGATAGTTTACCCAAAAATGAAAATGATCCTTTTACTCACCTTTGAAGCATCCTAGGTATATGTGATTTGCTTCTTTCAGACGAATCCAATCAGACTTACAATAAAAATTGTCCAGACCCTTCCAAGCCATTGAATGGGTTTAAATGGGTAATAGCCATTTGTTATGTTCTGTTTTATTGGACTGACCCCTTTAAATAAATCTGTACATGTGCGTTCGAGAAGGCGCGTTAACAGATGGTGAGGACTTCAGTAAAGTGGCTTCTGTCTTACACACTGCCTCTTCTTTGACTGGCACACATATTACACTGTTACACTTTGGAAGACATGAAATAACGTGTGCTTATTCATAATAAAATGTAGCTTACCAGGCTCTGGGGGGTGAATAAAGTTGTCCTGTATCCATGCTTTTTTGTGTGATAAATATCCATATTTCAAACTTAAAAAGCACTTTTCTCTCATGTGTGCTGTCTGTGGAAACCGGAAGCAGTTCCAGCGGAAGTATGTATCGTGTATGCGCCTCTGGGAAATGTACATTCAAAGAAAACAACGTTTCCTTACTTTAGCAAAGAAAAACCAGTCTCCTCTTGGCTTATATTGAAATCCTACTACATTTTTCTTTACAAATCCTTGGTTTCTGCTTCTAATTCATGGCAATTAGATTTGCTTTCTCTCCACGCTCATCACTAATCACGTTGTCTTTTGTCATCTGCCGAGACTGCTTCCGGTTACCAATATTCCAATATTTGGATATTTATCGTACAAACACATAGATTCAGTAAAGGAGGACTTTATTCACCCTGGAGCCACGTAAGGGACGTTTTTTTATGAATACCCACACGTTATTTCACGTCTTCTGAAGTGTAATGGCTATCACCCATTTAAACACATTCAAGGGCTTATTATAACTCCGATTGGATTCGTCTGAAAGAAGAAAGTCACACACAACAAGGATGCTTCAAAGGTGAGTAAAAAACAGGATAATTTTCACTTTTGGGTGAATTAACCCTTTAAATTTATGATAACTGTTGTTCACATGAAAAACAATTACCGTTGGAATAGGGCTTTAGTTGTGTTTTTGTCCCAGATGTTGCTACTTAAATTGCTTATATACACTCTCAGAAATAAAGGTACAAAAGCGGTCCATTTTTGTACCTATTAAGTTCAAATATGTACACTTTAAGTACAAATATGTACCTTTTAGTTACCAAAATGGAATAATTTGTTTTACATGGTTACGCCCCAGTAACAGCTTTTGTACCTTTATTTGTGAGAGTGAAGGATAAATAAAATAGACACTTTTTTACTTTTATTTTTTACTTTGACAGATCGGAGCACAATTTGCAACAATGTGTTATGAGTTATTTTCTGAAACTCTAAAGGAGACACATGAGATTACTGGGGTCTTTTGCTAAAACTTTTATTTCACTGCTGTTTAGGAGGAAAAAAAAACTAGATTAAAGATCTCATTAGTGATTGTTCTTTCAGGTGAAATGTCTGATGGCAGACCGCTGAGATGTTCGCTCAGGATTATGTACATAAATGATCAAATTTCCATTTCAATCAAAATTAATTTGCAGCAGATCAATTGAAAAAGGCTTTGGGTTGTTATCTAACTGCTATTAGCAGAAGAACCATGACACAAAGTCATTAGCGGTGAAATATGTGAGTGCAGTGTCTTACGGTTTCAAGTTATGAATTAACAATAGATGCAACCTGTTTGATTGCGCAATGATAAACAACAGTACAATCATTACCATAATATGGAGAAAAAAACATTTCGGGTAATTTGGATTGCAGGAGAACATTAACTTTGAATACAAAGCAGCAAACATTTATTCATGTATATTAAACAGACAAATGCGAATTTATTAGCGCAGATCCAATTACGGAGCGAGGAATCATTAGAGCCATTACAAACACGAGGAAATGCTGCCACATGCACTTTCCCTGGGAAAAAAGGCTTCTCGTTTTTGATTTGTTCTCCTAACGCACGTTTTGAAATGTTGCTGTGGATTTTAAATGACTTTCGGGGCATGGGTTATAGACACATTCAGAAAAAGATATGGTTTTTATGACACGCCATTCAGAGCGAGCGCCTGCTGTGAATTTGACACCCATTGTGAATTGTGTTTGGTATAGCTGAGACATTTTGTTGGTACGAACACCTAGTAATGATGTTTTGCCATGTGTGTCTCAGATAATGCAAATGGCTGTATACTGTATCTCTTTTTTGACACAACACCTCATTACAGGTATTATATCGTGACAGTTGTACTTTCAGCACAACCATTCCGATGCCTAGAACGGAAATAGTATGGCCTGTTGTGAAAATGTTTGTGATGCATATATATGCAAAAGCACCCTGCCCATTTATATATAGATTTTGTACTGCCAAGTAGATTTATAATGCAACCCTTTCAGTTACAACAGCTTCAACTCTTGGGAAGACTGTCCACAAGGTTTAGAAGTGTATTTATGGGAATATTTTACCATGAGGTCACACACTGATGTTGGATGAGAAGGCCTGGCTCTTAGCCTCCGCTCTAATTCAAAAGATGTTCTATCGGGCTGAGGTCAGTCAAGGTCAACCATGTCTTTATGGACCTTGCTTTGTGCACTGGTACACAGTCATGTTGGAAGAGGAAGGGGCCAGCTTCAAACTGTTCTTGGTATGCAGAATCATACAGATTTCTTTTCACTGGAATTAAGGGACCAAGCCCAGCTCCTGAAAAACAACCCGGCATCATAATCCCCCTCCACCAAACTTTACACTTGGCACAATGCAGTCAGACAAGTACCTTTCTCCTGGCAATCGCCAAACCCAGACTCCTCCATCAGATTGCCAGATCGAGAAGCGCAATTCGTCACTTCAGAGGACGTGTCTCCACACCAGTGCCAGCGTACTTTACTTTATCTGTAGGCCACATGAAGTTTGGAGGTCTGTAGCGATTGACTACAAAAAGCTGGCAACCTCTTCCCACTATGAGCCTCAGCATCCGCTGACCCCACTCTGTCAGTTTACATGGCCTACCACTTAGTTGGTGTTGTTCCCAAACACTTCCGCGTTCTTATAATACAGCTGACTGTGGAACATTTAGGTGCAAGGAAATTTCACGACTGGACTTGTTGCACAAGTGGCATCCTATAACAGTTCCATGCTGGAATTCATGAGAATGAAAGTGACCCATTCTTTCACAAACGTTTGTACAAAGAGCCTACATGCCTAGGTGTTTGATTTTGTATATGTGTGGCCATGGAAGTGATTGGAACACCTGATTCCGATTATTTGGAGGGGTGAGCGAATACTTTTGGCACTATATTGTATTTAAGAAATGTTATTTTGAATGTGATCAATCATGATTAATCGATTTGATATTTAAAAAATGCATTCCAAGTGGTTTATGCAATACATAATCCACATGGATTAAAAAAGAAATAAAATTATATTTCTTGTATTTCATCTAAAAATATAATATACCTACATGCATAACATTGTCAATAACTAGAAAAATTTAATTCAGGACAATAATTCAGCATATAATATTAAATATAACAGTAAATTAATGAACAAGCAAATATTACATTACTGTATATTTTTGCTCAGAATCAGCCTAATATAGCAATTCCATGCAATATTTAATGCACAAAAGAAGCTGTGTTATTCATTAATGGATTTAACTAGCGGCAGTTCATTAAAAAAAAAAAAAACATTTATGAAATGGACTTTACTGAAATCATCTGCAGGCCCAGAGTTAGGAAAATCTGCACTAGGCTATGCTACACATTTGCAGTGAACTACTAAGTCATGTTTTTATTGTCTTTGTTGATGTTGAATCTCACCCAGGGCACAAAGTTGGGCTGGGACTAGTGTCTCCTCAAAAAAAGATGCATGATGCCTTTGCAAACCGTGTAAGTCACATTCACCGTCCTTCTTCTTAGTCCGAGGTGCCACTTCATTCTTTCAGCAAGTATTTAGAATGACAGTTACAGATCACACAGTGCTGAAAATAAGACGAGAGATTATGTTGGTGACACCTTGCTGGGTCCGTCAATCACTCTGCAACGGACCTGGTGAGAAATACTAAACCCAGCACGTTTGCGTGTCTGTATCAAAACACTGTGAGGGTGAATTACGTGCTAGACACAACAGAAGTGATAGCAAAGGTTTAGCCCTTACTGCCCTGCATGCATTCACTCTGATAGGTTCAACTACCTTGACTCCTTGCAGAGGACAGACTTTAAATAGGGTGAGTGTGTGTAAATTGTTGTCCTGTGGACTAACAGCAAGAATTTAAAGAACAGAGAGAATATTGTTGAATAGCTGTGCGATTGCTCTATCAATTTATTAAGTTTAGTGATTGGAAAATGAGCTAGAGATTTCTGTGAATGGTGTGAATTACAGCAAAATGTGTTTTGGTCAAATTAATCACATGCTATAAATTGGGCCCTTGCAAAGCATCTCTATGAGTCGTCTTTTTTTCTTTTTTTGGTAACTTGATTTCAGCCTGCGGAGATTGTGTATCAAGAGTCGTATTGAGCTCTTCTCGCAGTCACTTAAAGAGTCACTCATTTGAAAGAGAGCGAATCACATTAGTGTAAGTGAATAGAACATGGTTAGTTCACCCAAAAAGGAAAATTATCCTCATTCAATCACTCTTGAGGAGCTCCAATCCTGTATGAATTTTTTTGTTATGCTGAACATAAAGGAAGATATTTTGAAAAAAGTTTGTAACCAGGCTGTTTTGGTCACCATTGACTTCCATAGTGGGAAAAAAATGCTGTTCGGCAGAACAAAGATATTCATACAGGTTTGGAACTACTTAATGATGAGAGAATTTTCCTTTTTGGGTGAACTATTCCTTGAACGTATTCCGAAGTGTATATGGCAAATACCTCTTTATTCCCATTAAAGGGCTTGAAGGGGTATAGACAGTTTTTAATGTAACTCCAAATGGATTCGATCAAAATAAGTGATACACCTAGGATGCTTTGAAGGTAAAACAGCCTTATTTTCATTTTTGGGTGAACTAACCCTTTAACCAGTACAACACATTCACACGTTGAAGGAATAGCTGACTCAAACAAATTAAATATAGGGAGTTGGACTGTTAACCCAAAGTTTGTGGGTACGAGTCTCATGTCCGTGAGGGTTGTAGGTGGTGGAAGTGAATATCCAGCGCTCTCTCCACCTTCAATGCACCGATCCCCCAACTGCCGCCACACTGCTCCAGGTGTGTGTTCCCGGGGTGTGTCTGTGTGTTCACTGCTGTGTGTGTGTGGATGGGTTAAATGCATAACACAAATTCCCAAAAGTCACTTCACTTTTTGTAGATGTATGTTTTTGAAATTGAAATTACAGCATTATATCACCTGCTCACCAATGGATCCACACCAGTCCAGTCCATCACTTAACATCTTGTGAAGCCAAAAGCTTTGTACGTGTAGGAAGCAAATCTATTACTAAACTGTATTCATTTTAAACTATAATGCAACCTGATCTCACAGAATTCTGTGTAATGACCTCCGACTCTTAACTCAAAATTCTGTGTTAGTATCACGGAATCGTCAAAAATTCCATGTTGGACTCACAGAAAAGATTACTGGATGCTGGCTGCGGTGGAGTGAAAAACTTGAGACGATAAATTAAGTAACAAGATTTAATGAAAAACTAGAACCAAAAACCAAACTGGAACACATGAAACTGAATACAGAGACCATGCACATACAACGACCGTGCATTCAGAACACCTGGGAACACACGGCAGGTACTTTAAGGGAGTGAGACATAGGACTACATCACACAATGACATAGGACTACATCACACAATGTAAGTCAGTGACAGGCATCAGCACAGGTAACTGGATTCAAATATTGGTTGATGATATTGCCATTATTGCATATGTACTGGAGTGTGATTTTTCACTGTAAACTGTCACAACAGTTTTATTTATATTACTTTATTTACCTCCCCCGAAACCTTCCATTCGTTAATAAAACACAAGATAAACCTGCAGATACAACTACCCACATTATTTATTAAAAATAAATAATTTATTTAATAATACATTTATTAAATTTTTAATATAAATTAAAAAATTAATATTCCAACTCTTCAGAGGCAAAAGGATTGATTTGTGAGACAACGTGATCACCATCTCTCCGTCCGCCATGACTCAGCTGTGCTGCATCTGCTGCTTAGCGCAAATTCAGAAAATCCTTATGTCAGCCTTGGTTGTACATTTCTATTGGCCCTTGTGTGTCTCGTGATCAATCGTGTCATGCTGTTGTGAAATGCTATTGGCTCTTGTATGTCTTGTGATCGATTGAATCAATTTACAGGTATCCTGAGAGTATCCTGAGAGATGTGAGCATGTTAAAGGATCGGGATAATTTCAGCGATTAAAAGTATTTTACTCTCTTCTTCACATTTAGACATTGTATGGCTTCAGAAGGATTTGAAATCCAACACAACTTGTTTGTAATGCTTTTTTGACTGTGTGTTTTATACTGTTCAGAAGTGGGTAGGTTTAGGGTGAAGGTGGGGCTAGGTGCTACACCCATTGACAGCAGAGCATCCATTAGTAAGTAAGTAATGTAATGCTACATTTCTCCAGATCTGTTTTAATGGAGGAATAAACTTCCCATCTTGGATAACACATTTTTTGCAAGAGACAAATTTAGCTGCATTTATAGTTTCTATCAAAAATGTAAATAAAAGTAAAGTCAAATTAGTAAATATTTGTATGTCTCTAAAATGATCATAACTCAACAGTCCAACAGTTGAGTCTTTTTTTCCGTAGCTGTAATCACTGAGCTGCTTTCTCACCATTTCAGCTTTCTGTTTCTCTTCTGTTTTGTCATGCGTGCAGTGAGATGTATCAGATTGGAAAGATTGTTTCGAAACTCACTGCTTATCAGCTGTCAGTGCAGAGGGAAAGTGAGAACGAAAGAGTGAGGTGTTGCAGAGGAAGGGAGTGTGGGAAAGGAAGTGTTAAACTGATTAAAATAATTGAAAGCCAGTTTGAAATTCCCCGGAGGGGTAGATATGATTACTGATCAGTCTCCCATGACCATTGCAGGTTTCAAAAGACTAACACATCATGGTACAACAATTTTGTCACTTTAAAAGAGCCAATATCACTTGAGCAATTACATTCACAGATGGATTATTAGATAGATACTCTTAATATGAACAGATGGAGCAATAGACAGACTAATGTTCAAAAATTTGGGTTCAGAATGATTTCTTTGAAAAGGATTTAATCTTTTTATTCTCCAAGGATGTGTTAAAAGTGAGTGTCAGTAAGGACATTTACGTTTTTACTAGTTCTGTCAAATAAGTAATCTTGATTAATATTAATATTATAAATATATATATTTAATATATAAACAACATATGTTTCTAAAATATATACATATACATGTATTTATATGTATACATACATAAATATACACAGCACACATATTCATATGATGTAAACAAAACCTTATTTTTGATGTGATACAGTTAATGTTTGACAGCACTCGTTTTTACTACTGTAAATATAACAATTTCAAATAAATGCTGTTTTTTAACTTTGCATTTATTAAGAAATATGAAGCAGCAACATTATTCAAAATTGATAATAAAAAGAAATGCATCTTGAGTAGAAATTTAGCATGTGTCACGCTCAGGAACTACAACAGAAGGTATCGTTTGAATCAGTATTTATTTGAGCTCAAAAATAACATAAATCCTCAGCGACTCAAGTCAAACATAAAGTGAGAACAGACAGG
>JAUCMT010000160.1:19441017-19455634 GCA_032357475.1 Enteromius thamalakanensis
CCTAATCAGCGTATGCCAATGAAATTCATTGGCGTGTTTGTACACGCAGAGTTGTTTTGGCATCTCGAAGCGAGATTACTATTCGTCTGTCACCGAAGTGACATCGAAGTGACCGACTGAAAGGGAACTATTTTGCCTAAAAAATGTTATCATTGAGGATTTATTTTAAAAAGTCTAAAAATGTTGTCTCGTCTCGCCTCATCTCGTGGGATAAGTATATACACACACCTATATAAAGCCATAAAAACATGCAAATAAAAAAAAAATAACAATAAGAATAAAGCTATGAAGCCATAAAACGTAATAAAAATTACAAAAAAACTACTCTGCTATACTATTCTATACTATACTATAAACTATTAACCATTATTTAAAACTATAAAAGTATCACAGAGGTAAAATAACATGCATCTGAAGTCATAGATTTGTGTAAGTCTTTTTTTTATTATTAATTTGCCTGTTCAATAAATAGTGAGTTAAAATGATCAGTTTGATTCATGAACAAATGAATGAATGAATCAGATCATTCTTTAAAAAAAAGATTTGACTCAAACGGTTGATTTGTTCACAGATCAGACATGGCTGCTTTCATAAATGTTGTATGAAAAACTGGAAAGGATTCCACCTTTTCTAGGAATTTTTTTTTCTTTTCTGTCTTGTCTTTCTTGAAGCCTTCATGTAATATTCATTATAATAGACTTGGAACAAAGTCCATAAAGCATATGGATTATTTTTTACTTTATTTGTAGCTTCGGAGCTCCATTCTAAAATGAATTGTAATTGCGTAGGAAAGAATGACAAGTAGATTATAAAATATTTCAACTAGATAAAAAGACTTTAGTGGTAAACCGTTTCTTTAAAAGTAGGAGAAAACAGAACATAGCATGGCAGTGTATGGCTGCTTTGTTACCATGGAGATTGTGAACAATGACTTTAATTCAACAATCATTTATTATCCTTTGACCTAGTTAAAATCATTTAACATAAAAATAGAATCTTTTGTGCCATCAGTTGTTAAAAAGGGCCACTCAATTACATTGGCAGTCAGAGTTTGACACCTACTCATGCAATTAATTCAAACTCTGAAATTACACGAATGAAAGTACAGTAGGTGTGAATGGTGTAATGATCAAAACGATGTTTCCCATACTGTATAAAAACTGTTATATTCAATCTTCTTCTTTGTCTAGACTCCAGTTCTGCTCACTCTGACATTCTTCAGCCAGCATCCTGAGATGCATGCTGGGATGCTTTCAGACAAGTCTGAAGAAGTTCACATGAACGCAGGACACCTGATGTTTTTTTTTTTCAGTCTGCTCAATGTCATGCAAGGAATAATTCACTTAAAAATGAAACTTTGGTAAAAATGTACCTTCAGGCCATGCAAGACGTAGAGTTTGCTTAAGATTTGGAGAAGTGTTAATTTATTTGCTCAGCAATAGATCCTCTGCAATGAATGGGTGCCGTCAGAATGAGAATCCAAACAGCTGATAAAAACATCACTGTAGTCCACAAGTAATCCACACCATTTCAGTGAAAAAGTGCACCCTCTGCTTTCCTCTCATATCTAAATCCCCCCACATCTGTTTCAAACGTTTTTTGAGGTTTTTGAATGTTTAAAGTTACAACATCTCGTATTAATGGATTTGTTTATTACAAACATGCAGATTTTTCATTTGTAAGAGTGGTATTACTTTTATGTACAATTAAGTATTATTGTGATGTTTTTATCAGCTGTTTGGACTTTCATTCTGACGGCACCCATTCACTACAGAGGATCCATTCCTGAGCAAGATGTAATGTTGAATCTCTGCAGATCTGTTCAGATGAAGAAACAAACTTATCTACATCTCGGATGACCTGAAGGTGAGTCACATTTAAGCAAATGCTAATTTTTGGGTGAACTATAAATCTTAAAAGTATAAATCTTAAAATACTTCAAATTACTCTCTCCCAAATAGGCTTTGTGCATTAGCGTCATCTCAAAACTTTTCTAAAGCATTAAACAGAAAATTAGAATAATACTCTTGTAATAATGTCATCCTCAGAGGCAATAAACTCAGGAGAAGGCCTAATCCACTTGTCCTTCCTACCCCAGATGAATAAAGCGCTGACTAATACCGCTCTTAGATGGATGAGCTGGAAATGCTAAGCATTATCAGGAGGGTAGATAATACCCACACATGTACAACTTTTTTCTTATGTCTTGATGTATTGTCTAGTGTAGCTTCTATATTTAACAGTATTGTTTATGGAGTTGTAGATGCAGTGTTGTTGGGTCTGAGAATGTGCAGCAGATAGTCGGCCTCTCTAAGGCTGTTAACTCTATTAGATTAGTGTTGTTAATACAGCTAGACCTGACAGACCTCTGCTGCACCTGACTGGACATATGCATCTGCTCAAAGATAGGACAATCATTTTGAATAAGTGCAAATGATAAGGGCCAGAATGGCACGAAATAACTCCATTTGAGTCAATTTATTTTTTATAATAAATATTGTTTAAGAGCAGATTTGATAAAATCACATATTAGTGTCTCCAGTTAACAAGCCTTTAAACATAAAAACCTCTAGCAGATGATTAAGGTGGCAAGGTAACAACTGCATTTTTTTCTTATTATTATTAAGTTAAAGATTGGTGAAATTATGTATTTCATTAAACCAATCAATTAAATAATTAAATTATTGAAGCCTTTATTGGTTTGACATGATTGTTTTAAAAATATTTTAAACTGTTTTTAAAATGTTCAAGCAGGGGTTTTTATATACATGTATTATATTATGAAAATATTATTATACCTCATATTCAAATCATAAAAAAAATATATATATGATATTATTATTTTTATTATTATATTAATTAACTTTTTTGTATACATTCTTTTTTATTTTTAACATAGACTTTAGCATAACATTTAACTTTATATTTTCATGCATACATATACATACACACACACACACACACAAACACATGTAAATGAATATACTGCTCAAAAAAATTAAGGGAGCACTAAAATAACACATCCTATATCTGAATGAATTAAATATTCTAATTAAATACTTTGTTCTTTACATAGTTGAATCTGCGGACAACAAAGGCACACAGAAATTATCAATGGGAATCAAATGTATTAACCCATGGAGGTTTAGATTTGGAGTCACACTCAAAATTAAAGTGCAAATGCACACTACAGGCTGATCAAGTTTGATGTAATGTCCTTAAATCAAGTCAAAATGAGGCTCAGTAGTGTCTGTGGCCTCCGCATGCCTGTATGACCTCCCTACAAGACCTGGACATGCTCCTTATAAGGTGGCGGATGGTCTCCTGAGGGTACTTCCCCCAGACCTGGACTAAAGCATCCACCAACTCTTGGACAATCTGTGGTGCAACGTGGAGTTGGTGGATGGAGCGATGGATGTGCTCACTTGGATTCAGGTCTGGGAAACGGACGGGCCAATCCATAGCATCAATGCTTTTGTCTTGCAGGAACTGCTGACACACTCCAGCCAATGAGGTCTAGCATTGTCTTGCATTAGGTGGAACCCAAGGCTAGAAAGCATAGGAACTGAGAAGGGGTCTGTGTTCAGTGTTCACCACCTGCAGAACCACTCCTTGGTGTCTTGCTTATTGTATATTATTTCCACCTGTTGTCTATTCCATTTGCACAACATCATGTGAAATTATTGTCAATCAGTGTTGCTTACTAAGTGGGCAGTGTGATTGACTTACATTTTTTTGAGCAGTGTAAATACAAAAAAAAAAAAAAGCCCATATAAATTTTCTTTCTGTATTTCTTTTAAAATAATATAGTAAAACAAACAATAAATGGTATTTTATGCATTAACAGACGTTCAAATGAAAAGTACTTGTACTTATAAAAACAAAAGTTGTGTGAAATGTTATGCCTTATATCTCGAGAATGACATGCATTTTAAAATGTATCTTTTTAAATTATTTATTTTGCCCAGTATGCCGTAAATTGTACTGTACCACTTTTAAACTACCAAAGTAATATGACAGAGAAATCCTCCCTTTGCATTTTTTCACAACGTCAATCAACCTTGCTATGCTAAACAGAGCAACTCGTCTTGTTGCTGATTGGCTGTGTGTGTCCCAGAGCGCGACGTGATTGGACGGCGTGTCTGTCGCGTAACGGCTCCCACCATCAGGTTTCGTGGCGCAGAGGATTGAGGCTCACTCTCTCACACTCACTCACAGCGGCGCGAGCTCGGAGGATGGAGGCGACAGAAGCGGTAGGTGAAGCGTCTCTCTTACTTCTCGCTGAAGAGCGGTTAGCTGCTCAGACCTGCCTGTTGGAGGAACAATGAGCTGTGACGGGTTCTGTGGTTTTGCCGTGATTCCTGGAGTTTGTCCAGTGCGGTTTAGTGCGCTGAAGTGTTTGCCGGGTCAAAGCCGCGAGTATTAGTGATGGAGGGACTGACGCTGTCCGAGGTGCTGAAAGTGAGTAAAGCTTCCACTGTAACACATAGTAGGACTTTTAAAAGGAGAACGGTGTCTACCATGTCTATTGTTAATTAGTAGAAACACGTAAGTTATTAAGTATTTTCAAAATCGTATTATATATATATATATATATATATATATAGAGAGAGAGAGAGAGATTTTTAATCTGCCTTTCAGTGTATGGAGGCTATTTATATTATACTTAAGACATTGAATATACTTTTGTTGCATTTTTTTTGTGGTGTTCATTCAAAAAGTAAGAATGACATTATATTTAGAAAAAAAAAAAACATTTCTTCAAATGTCTTTGCGAACTAGCGCGATTGTTTAGAGTGCTCTGTTTTAGGATGCATGTTGGGTTGTTTATTTGCTGTAGAAGCGTTTTGTGTTACCCTTATTGTGTTTTGTGGTTGATCTTTAAGAAATTACTGTGACCTTTCATTATCGATTGCAGCAGATTTTACAGTAACAGCTATGCATTTCTATGGATCAGATCAAGTACAAATACATCATGATATAAATGGCATGTTACCATTTTTGAAAGTTTGCTAAAATATTTTTTTTTCACCCGAAAATGCTGATTGCATCTAATTGCTCTTCTAATTACTCATAACTATTTTGCATTGTATTTCACACTGGCTGGAAATAAATCATCTTTAGCTTGTGAAAACATTGTTGATTACTGCTACAGTATGTTAACTTTGAAATATAGCTAAATATGGAGTTTCTAGAAAAAATATTACTGATTTTTGAGAGAAATTTTTAGTCTTATTTTTTTTCTCCAAGTTGATGTGTTTTCTTTCTCAATTACTTCCCTTGTTCTCAAAGTTCATTGATATTCGAGTCATCTGGCTGTGTTTTGTTTGCTGTTAAAGTCGTTTCTTTGTGCATGTACAATTTTTTACTTCTTTTGAATGATGCTTTGCATCTGTGCATGCAAAATTGTCCAGATCGTTTATTTTCAACAGTGTTTGACTGATGCAAGTCATTTCAGAAATGACTCGGATCATTTGAGCACAGAAAACTTGCATCTCTCTTTAAGGAAAATACTCCTTAATAGTGAAACTGTAATATAAATAAGCAGTTTAAGGTGAAATAAGCTCTCTGTGCCTAAACATCTGGCAGAACATAAAATGGATCATTAGTACGAAATGGGTGCCTTTCCAACTAGATTAGAAGTCAGCATGAAATGGAAATTGCAGTCGCTTTTTCTTCTCTATTGTGATATATCTGAGCGAAATGGCTTCTTGAACAAGAAGAAATGTAGGCCAGGACTTGATTTTGTCCTTTGGGATTATATTGGATTGATGTCGTTTTCTAATTGCTGTGATCTCATGTGAGTGACAGGTTGCTGGAGGGAAGTGATTTTTGCCCAGCAGTTCATTGCACACGTCATCAGAGAAGAGAGGTTGTGAAGGAAAGGGAAAGTTAAAGTTTTTGATTAAAGATCAAGAGTCATTTCAAGTTAAAGAATAATCCAACAGATTTTAAACCTTTTTTATCAGATATATAATGCATCAATACTGAATATTTACTAAATAGACTTTTAATACGTGTTAGGACATTATTTTGCCTTTTGAATGGTCAGTTTATCACATTACAGTTCAGTAGTTGATCTATTTATTACATTACTTCCAGTTTAGTTCAACAATAAAAGTCCTTTCAATTTAATGTTATGAAACTTGTGCTTCCTAAAAGGAGAATATAATGCTGAAATTTGTGCAATTCTCATTGTTGTTTTGCAGTTGTTTAGAATAAATAACCATGGTGACAGGGTGTAACGAAAGGGACGAGAGGCGTGCGAGTTCAAGTGCAAAGATGATTTATTGAAAGTTCAGGGTAGGAAGGAGATAGATCGTACACCGGCAAACACACTAATGTAGGCAAAGCAGAAACAGAGTCAAAAACATAGCAAAAGGTCCAAAATACCGTACAACAGAGTCCTTAGCGAAAAGCAGAGGGGTGGTCCAGGTCCAGGCAAATATGATACACGAGAAAGAATAATAATAAGAATACAGAACACAGAATACAGAATACAGAATACAGAACACCAGGAACCACGACGGAACAGACAGATAAACAATGATCCATGACAGACAGACAAACAGACTGGTATATATAAAGGTAGAGCTAATTGAATCATTGAACCAAACGAGCAACAGCTGTGAGGAGAGGTGCATTATGGGGAATGGAGTCCAGGAATGAAAACAGACAAAACACACAAAGAGAGCATAGAAAGCTGGAGTGCCAAACAGAGCTGTGCTGGCACGTCCAGTTGAATGTTACACACGGCTAATGATGTAAGATTCTTCTTTACTGAAAAAAATTGAAGCATACAATTATACAAAAGACTTGTCTTTGAAGAGTTCTTTTATAGAAAGGATGGTAATGTCATTAGGCCAAGGTTTGTAGGATTAATGGAAAAGATCATTGATCTACAAATGGAAGAATACAATAGTAACATGGCTGATGCATAACTTGTGGAAAAAAATTAAATGTCACAAGAATGCATTATTAAAAATATATGATGCAGTTATCAGTAAAAAAAAATGATTTAATGGTGACTTTAAAGTGTATATATATATATATATACCCTATATATAAACAGTTTATATAAACAGTAAACATGTATATAATGTGTTACAGCATTGCATTGCACAGTCTCCAGCTAATTTAATGCATTTTCTTGTATGCTGGGACATAATTTTGCCTTCGAATAATTAATTTATTAAATTTTACGGTTTAGTTTGACATTGCAAACCTCAAAGTCATAAAACCGGTGCTTCTTCAGAAGAGAATTTATTGGCTCTATAAATTACCTGGTAACACTGTATAATAAGGTTTCATTTGTTGGCATTAGTCATTTTGTAGCATTTGGTAAACCTAATGTTAAATTGATAATGCAAAAACTGTATTTGTCAATGCACTGTGAGCTCAGCTTACATGAAAAACAAATGACCCTTTCTACAGTATTGATGTAACACATTAAACAAAAACCCCAGACTTTATACCTTGTCCTTGAAGAGTTCACATTATGAATGGAATGATGATGTCATGGCATTGATGGAAAGAACTACTAAATATTTGCAAACATAGAATAAGTTGTATCAAATGTATATGTTAGCGCAATGTTTGTATGCACTTACATGTGTGTTTTGAAGGACGCCCCCCACATACCACGGTTCATGTTGGTTTCTCAGCATCACCTGTCTCGGTGAGTGTTTGGTGTACCGTTCCGCTCACAAACAGACTGACAGTAATGGCTGTTTCGTCTCCTTCATTTGCTTTTGTTCTCTTTACAGTAGTTCTCAAGTCGCACTTGGAAAAGCAAAATAGGTGTTTGATGAGGATCGTTCCTCCCCAGCGTTTTTCTTCCGGGCAAATCAAAGGCAGTAAGTCACTTGTCTTGTTGTGAGGAATGGGTGCCAGCTCACGCTTTTTCTCGGGTTTATTTGAAATCCAATATGAATTGTGCTGACGCTTTGAATTTGCTTGTGTGACCTTGGCAGCGTTTTCTTGGCAAAGACAGTGTTGTATTGTTTAAAATGTGTTCTGTAAGTCGACTCCCAGAGGGGAAGTCTGCATATCAGAGGTTTGTCTTTATGTCCCAGGTGTCTTTTAGTACTTTATGCTTCTGTCGCGGATGTTGAAATAGTCTCTGTGGTCTCCTGTATTCCCTACAGGGCTGATTTTTCTTTGAAGGAAATAAATGCAGTTTTATGCTTGACTTGTGGCCTCGATGCACTCGTTTCTGTCACTGCTAAGTGAATTCTGTTGGAAAATGTAATCTCTTTATGATTAGATGAGCTCCGGTTCCCGTATGGAAGTCTGACACGCACCTAAACACGAGCGTACAGTTAGTCGCAGCATATTCATATCTGCTTTGCTCATGTTTTAATTGCTGTTTGGAGTCTTGTGGCTCGACATTGACGTATTGATCAGGTCTAAGAAAAGCCCCAATAACAGGCAGATCTAATTGATTACTCCGCATTGACATGCAGGGGCATTATGCCTCACCACGAGCGCAGACTGGGAATATTGATGTGTGAAATTAATTCCAAGCATGAGCGAGGAATGACTTTCACTTATTTGAGCTTGTTGTGTTACTGTTCGAATGAAATAGGTTGAGCGATTTTCCGCAGTCTTTGTTTTTTTGCTCATTCCAGCACAAACTTGTTTGGGAATATCGCGTTTGAGGAAATTAAACTTCTCAGCCAAAACACATTGGCAGCTTTTGCACTTGTTATCGGGCTTTTGGTTTTGAACCTTCTCCTGTGTGTTAAATCAGCTCATTATGCTGCTGTATTTCCAGTCTTCTTTAATTTGTTCTGTTAGACAGGCCGTCTCCGTTTAAAGGTGTTCTCCGGGGAAAACTTCAGCAGCAGACAGAGAGGGTGTTAAGCGGAGGGCAGGCGATAATGATCATCTCTCTGACTACTGAAAGTTGCTTCTAATGATCTGCAAATAAAACACAGGTCGCCGCTATTGTATTTGCTCATCTGAGGGATTCTCCTGACAGCACTTCTGGGATAGAAAACATGTAGCACTCTCATAATCACTTAATTATCAATTAGCAGTCTCATAATGGTCTTACCTATGTCATATGTTTACAACCAAGATCATATCGTTGATGTGACTTGTTTTTTTGTTCTAGTCAAGAGAGAGTATACTAAATCTACTCCACATCATGTGACTTATCACTCTGGAAACATGGGAAATGACATCATGACATGCTGATTGGCACTGTTAGGCAGTAGATGGGGAAATTTCATGAGATTCTAAAACTGCTCTGGTGAATCATTTATTGATTATAATTTATAAATGACTTATAAAGTCTTAGATAAAAAAAAACCAAAACAGACATTTTCAACAGACATTACCACTGTTTTAGGTGTCTTACTTGTACGTGACCCAGGACCACAAAAAACAGTCATATGGATATTTTTTTTTTTCGAAATTGAGATTTATCAATCACTTAAAAGATGAATAAATACGTATATTTTTTTAGGACTGGACAAATGAAGTTCTTAGCAATGCTTATTACTAATCAAAAATTAAGTTTTGATATTTTTACAGTTGGAAATTTACTAAATATCTTTACTTAAAGAAAATGTGAGTTTTATTCAGGACTGATGAATAGAAAGTTCAAAAGAACCTGCAAAAATCTATTGCAACATTTTTCGTTTTGATCAGTTTCATGCATCTGAATAAAACTACACATTAAAAAAGAAAGAAAGAAGAAGATCCCAAACCTTTTTTGAACAGTATATTGCTCACAAATGTTGCCAGTGTTTTGTCATATCCACCACTCCAAATAACAGATCGTAATACCATTTTGTGCCACGTAGAAATGATTTCATGAAAAGTCTTCTCTGAGCCAAATGAGATTCATCTATTCATATGTGTCTGCTGTAAATGCATCCAAGCGATTCGTCCCATCTGAACTGAGTCACATCAGACCTCCGTCAGCATGCAAAACTATACTTGAATGCATGAGAGGCTTTTTACAACGGCAGGACCACACACTCAGAGCATAATGCAGTTTTTACTTTCACCCCCCCTCCGCTCTCAGTTAGTGAAGCTCTTATCCAAGGCAAAGGATTACATTTTTGCCCATTTATGTAAATGGATATCTACTGAAGCAGTTCAGATTAAATGCCTTGTTTGCTGCGGGCTACGTCAATAATATTTCACAGCCGGGATTTGAACCACTAACCCCTCTATGCTCTTTTTCCTGCAGAGCGTCACCTAACAAAAATATCAGATAGGCCTGTATCACGCACTGCGGTCTAAATCGTGTCACAGGCACTCTTGGAAAGTGTTCTGGGGATTTGAAAAGACTTTCATGCTTTTACTGCATTTAGCTAAAGTGTGTTATTTTCTTAGCCAGCTAGCCATCACTAAATTGTAAAGGCAAGGACTATTTTTATAAACAGGTTTCATGGACCCTCATTTTGTGTGCTATTAGTTGGGTGTATAGAGAGTTCCACACACCCCAAAAAACACTATTAACTGAGTTATTAGTTGTCTCGGGTTAGGATGCTCAAACAGTAATTTGAGATAAAGAGGGAATTTCTGGGAAATTCATGCACTATTTGCTCATTAGCAGTTGCAAAAACATACCGAAATTTTAGGAATGATTTAATTACATAATTTATTTATCATAAAATATATACATTTATGTGCTATTTTTTTTATTTAGATTTGCATATATATATATATATAGTTATTTATTTACATTGTCAAGGAAAAATGTTAACCAACATTAAACTTGGTCATATTATGATCCAAAATCTATACCATATTGCATTTTTTGTATCGTACTGTGCAATTTGTTTCTTAACAGTTTAGCATTTCTTTCAAATTGCTGTGAGTTTGGTTAAAGAGATTCTATTAAAGTGTTTTTATTGTTACAGTAATTATAAAAATTAATATGCAGTATGAGGCAGAGATAAAAGACAAACTTATTGCAGCATTTTTTGCCTGAATTATTGAATACATTCCAATCAGGAAGCAAATGTGCTTATTTGTCATGTGCGTAAATAATGTCACAAAACCAGCAAATAAAACATTCATGATCTTGAAAATTTTTTCTCTATTTTCTTTCTTTTTTTCTGCATGCACAATATCATTTCTTCTTTCTTTCTCTTGATTTTGAGGTGAGATATAATCCAGACGTGTTCCTGACAGGTTTTTGTGTGATTCACCTTGAAAGAAGGTGATTCACTGTGACAGATATCATGGAAGAAGAAAAAACATCCTCTCACGGTTAAGTTATCTGACATGTCGCAGCATCTCAAATCGTCCCACAAACGATGCAAGGCAAGAAGATTTTATCCCACGACTGCAAATTTTTTTTTTTTCCTTTTTTACTTTTCAGCCTCAAATCCGAGCGCATTTCAGGAGAAGAAAAAAGCCCAGTTTTGTTGCCATCTGTCTGAGTATTCCCTGGCTAATGTAGCTTACAGTCCCTCAGAGATGTTTCTTAAATTCTGCTCAGATTTGTTCCATTAGATTGCCTCCGTCTAGTTGTTTTTAACCCTGCTGCTAACAGTTCAGTCTGAGTGTGGTCGCTATCTGCCCCTTTATTTCCTGCTGCTACAGGAACTGACAGCATCTGGCCACATCAGTAACATCCCACATGGAGAATATCGCCGTATTCTTCTGCCGCGGAGCAAATCCCCAGAACGCCGACCTTCTAAACGGAGGCTCTTTGAGGGCTCGTTGATGTGGGTGTGTTGTTAAAAAGCGCCGGAGGAGAGGAGGCAGATTATTTATCCAGAGAGCTGGAACACGAAGCAGGTCAGCGAGCGCCTATCGTGTCACTAGACGGTGCAAAGGTAGGAGAGTAATTCTCCCTCTGATCAAACGCATGTTTCGACTGAATGATCTTGCAGGTGGGTGCAGCGGAAAGCTTTCTGCTTCCGTCCCGGATTCCTGACAGAGGAACGGTGTCACTTTGTTACCCTCTAACGGATGTGAACAATGACAGATGTGTCTGCACGCTGCCTTTGAAATATCACCGCTAAAAATACATGAAATCAAATAATGACAAGAGGCAGACGGAGATGAGAGATAAAGGACAAAGAGACACACGGCTGTCCTAATCCAGTTACCATTTGTATAAAGGAAAAATAAAAATCGACTTATCGCACCGCATTTTGCCTGCTGGGGTAGCGGTGATAATCTCCAGGTTGCAATTCTGATTTGATGTTATCGGATAAAACTCGGCTGTGATATCTCTAATCTCATGTTCCCCGGTGGGGCGCTGTTCTATGTCTGAGCAACGAAGATGGGATTTTCGAAGTATAAAGGAGGCCAAAAGTCTGAGACCACTGGTGAAAATGCTTCAAATAACAATGTGAGTAAAGTTTGAACTGATTTGTTTAGTCTCTCTTTTTCTGTACACTCTTAAAAATTATTTTTGATTGCATGAAAAAGCTTTAAACAAATAGTTCACCCAAAAGTTTGACATTTAAAGAGAAACTGCAGAGAATAGGTGCCGTCAGAATAAGTCTAAACTGCTGATAAAAGCATCCCAGTAGTCCTCCAGTGGCTTGTAAAGTGAAAGGCTATGTGTTATTAAGTATCAAATTCATCATTAAGGCATTTTTACTTATAAACCATCACTTCTGCCCAAATATAAGTCCATAATCCATTATAACGTCCATGTTCTTTTGTCAACTCATATTCAAATCCATCAAAACACAATATTTGTTTAGAACTGTTTTATGCATGTTTCTCTCCTTAGTCATATGCCTTTTTTATTGGAAACAGCAATGTTATGCCTTGAGGAAGCAATGGTTTCTCAGTGATGGATTTGTTTCTTTAAAACACGCAGCTTTCACTTCACAAGATGTTAAATGATGGACTGAAGGTGTATGGACTTACTTGTGGTTATTATTGTGATGCTTTTATCAGCTGTTTGAACTCTGACAGCACCCATTCACTGCATAGGATCCAATGGAGAGAAGAAATTTGAGGAGAAACATCTGAAACAAAGAGGGGAAAAGTCCAAATAGTTCTCATTCTGTATTATAAATGCACACGTGAATAGAAAATAGTAAAGTCCTGAATAGAGCAGCTTATGAGCTTCGTTCTCCTTGTGAAGTGTCTGCTTCTGGTGCGTTTAGCATGTCTGTAATGTAGTGTAGATTGAACTGAGATATTTGAAATAGAGTCTGACATTCGGTCAGCATGAGTGCAGTGGGGAATGGGTTTCTGTAGAGCATTATGGGAAGGCTGTCAGATGCGATTGCTGGGCAGCATCCGGTTAAATAACGCCAGTTGCAACAAACCCTATATGTTAAGAAACCCTTAGAAATACTGCATTTACATGTTTCATAACTGTAATTACAGTTTTTCTCAAATGCTAAAACACATTTCAAAAATGTTTCCTCAATGTTCCCAAATGTCTAAACACAACACCCTTTTCTAAAGCTACATAAACACAACCACACCTTCTCATTCCAAAACTCAAACTTTCACACCAAAAGAGCAGCTCGAAGATTTCAACGCTATACACGTCATTACATACTACAGCAAAACAATTAAAAACACAATGCTCAATTTGTGAGAAGGTTCTTTGTTTCATAACTACCAATGCATATTTTTAGAAACTTTACAGTAACGGATCTTCTTAGATCTCTGCATGCACACTATTGTAACACAACTCAATGCAAAAACAGAATCTATTGCACACAACAGTACTCTTGAAAACATAAATAATAAAAAAAACCTTCACACCCTGATTACTTTATTCGCACTACACACACACACACACACACATCACAATCACTGCGGCATTATATCGCTGAGCTGCATCACCTCACCTCATCCACATCGCAGGCTATATGGTCTCTTGCCAGGCACCACAGGAAAAATGCCCTGGAGTGGCAAATCCATCCTTGGAAGTGCTCCACTGGGATGTCAACACAGGCCAGCTCCATTGCCCTTAGGAGGTTCTCTCTGGTGTATGGTTGTCTGTCATAAACCTTCCATCTCTATGATGAGAAGAACTCATCTATAGGGTTCAGGAAAGGGGAGTAGGGTGGCAGACAGATGTTTAAAAAGTGGTTATTGTTGGTGGTGAACCCCTCCCTGATTTGGTTTGTTCTGCGGAAGCGGACATTGTACCAAATTATCACATAAATGTGATGTGCAGGTCCAGGATGGTGTTGTTGATGGTCCAGGAGGATGTCTGGTGAGGAGACATTAAGTCTTGTAAGACAGAAGGAAAGCATGCCGGTGGACAAGCCCCTCTGAACGCATGGCCTCACAGAGAGTAATATTTATACCTCTATTTATACCTTCTTTCAACTCTAAAGAAAGAAACACGTGAAACCACTTTCACAGGCTTTTACAGTAAAACTGTATTGTGACAAAGAAAGCAATAGAGTGCAATACCTGTTGTGTTGTGTTGTCTGAATGCCCTGATAATGGTGGCCACGATGAACATACTCAGGTTTGGACGAACTCTTAGTCCTGCTTCAGCTATGGACAATGACATGGTCAATGACTGTTGCTCGCATCTTGTCCGTAATGATGGTGCGAGGTTGTCTTGCTCTCCCTCCTGACCTCCTCCTCTTCCTCCTCTGATCTGACCTCCTCTTCCTCGTTGGCCTGCTCCTCTTCTTCCATGGCCAGCTCTTCT
>JAUCMT010000160.1:19455734-19467414 GCA_032357475.1 Enteromius thamalakanensis
TTTTTGTATCATCTTTTCTCATGTTTTAATTTAGTTAGGGAGCTAGGTAAGACCTCTGTTGTTTATTTTGTATTTTTGTCTTTTGTGAAGTTAAATTGTTTATTTTTTTTTTTAACTAAGTTAGAATTGTTATGTTTGTTATTTTGGCCTTGTTCTCTCCTGAAGTTTGTTTTGCTCCTTGTGTTTTTTTTTGTGATTGTTAAGTTGTAAATAAATCTTTTGTTTAGCATTTGAGATTAGTCTGATCTCTTTTGGAGGGCTGGGACAGGAGAATAACAAATTTACCGTTGTTTTTACCCAAATCTGCCATCTCAATTTAATTTGTTACTTCCCTTCCACCCCTAGATTAGAGGGGAACGTAACAATTTAAAAAAATGAAAGATGGTCTCAGTAAGATACTGTTGTGTTCGAGTGAAGTGTCTGCATTATTTAATACAGTTAGTTTAGCAAGAAATTGCACTGACTTCCTAGAAAAGATTCAATAATGGCTTGATTGGAGATATATTGAATGAATGATCTGCTCAGCCATGATTTATAAATACCATAGTGATTAGGCTTTATTAAAATGCTTAGACGTCTCACATAATCAAGTGGAGAAGTACATCATCATTATTGTCAACTTCAGTTTTCTCTGCAACGGTTCCCAATTATCCAGTATTCAAATGATTTCCAAATGTAAATATAAGTTTCTGTACAATGCGGGACACATTTTTGGCCACCTGTTTTGTTGTTGCTCATGCTGTAATTGTCTTTTTAATTATTTGTGTTTGGTCTCTTTGACTGTGAAAAGATGCATTTTATGTCACATTGTTCCTCACATTTCCCTTGGTTCTGAATGTAAGAGAAAGGCCAGATTAATAATGCATGACAGGGAAGCTTAAATGCAACAACAAGCACACACGTTTGTGGAAATAGGACATGATGAAGCTGGATCTGTCCCAGCATTACCTGCCAGGAACAGTTACTCAGCTGAACATCTCTCAGCTGGATAAAAATCGCTGATGAATGCAGTTTTCTTCCCTGTGTTCATATATTTTACTGTAGGGCGTTTTGTTACAAACATACTTTTAAATAACCAATAAGTAATACCTTTTTTTTTTTACCTATCAGTTGTTGATTGGGTGGTGGTAACTGTTTGGGAGGGGCTTCTTTTTTCTACAAAGCATTTGATTGAACAAAAAGTTGTATTCACCCATCAGGCGAGTTTTTCCAGAAGAGAAACACTGTCAATTTTTAATGCATATTAAAGCTTAAAGTAAGCTTTTTGGAGTGCATTAGCATTTAGATGACCTCAAAACTAACCGATATGGACTAAAAGCCACAAAGGTCTCAAAGGTTTTGTTTTCATAAAGTTTGCAAAGAGGGAGCAGGAGGTCACCGCTCAGATATAATTTTGCAATGCAATACTTCATTTCTATTTAATGTTTTAATATGTTGCATACCCTATTGTTCTGCCTCTGGCATTACCACTTGACTATTTAATATTTTAACCATTCGCTCATTGACTTGGCAGTAAGCATTACCATTTAAAAGATTAATATTTTAGAAAGACGTCTCTTATGCTCACCAAGGGTGCATTTATTTGATTAAAATGCAGTTAAAAACAACAACATTAGGAAATATTATTACATTTTAAAATAACAATTTAAAATGTAATTTATTCCTGTGATGCAAGCAAATAAATTATATGTTGGTCAATAGTATGTTATAAATAATTGAAGTAATCACAATTATCAGAACATGTCTAAACATGTCAGGGACCCCAAAATCACCACAGACTCCAGAGGGTTAACTGATATAATATTACTCATACTGTGCTATAAGATAAGTCATGCTATCCATCTTCAGGTACCAGTGTATGAGATGTTGGCTGGAACATGAACACATTGGATTCCCTGTGTTCTGACAGGCATCCCATCATCCCACCAGCCAGACTTTTGACTGTTAGCTTGCCTGTTTGACAAACATCGGTTTCTTTCCTTTTTGACCTACTGTATAATGTAAGCAGCTGTATTAAACATTTAAAAAGGTTTGTAGATGTAAGGTCCACAACCATTAAAAAAAACTGCAGCAGATTATTGTATTATTTACAGAATAACAAAATGCAGAACATTTCAGCTGAGGCAGAAGAGACTTGAGGGAATTTCTTGGATATAAAAGTTCCATGCTGCTTATACTTTTCATGTAGGCCTGTTAGCCGCACTTACTTTATTTCTGCTAACACACTTTTTTTTCACCTGTGTTTTAATCATAACGAGAAGTGACTTGTCTGTTTCAATATAAACGGCATCCCGTCCACCTCCGTGAAGTTGTCCCCCCACCCAACGCAAAACGTCCCAAAAATCGTTTGTGCTCCGTATTTATTTAAAGGTCATTCTCAGGTCAGTCAGCCTCCCACATGTCCAAATTTACCCTAAATAGTCTCGGTTGTTAGTGCTTCGTTTGTGCTGGTTTGTGCCGGTAAAAGTTTCGTTTGTGCTGCTTCGGTTTTTTAAATATTAGACTTCACAATTATAGGCGATGACGTCACCAGCCCCCCTACATGCTCCAAACTCACCCAAAATAGGCTCATTCGTTTGTGCCATAAAAATAGATTGTGCTGCCAATTCCAAACCACATCAATCTTAATAACTACAAATAATTCTATAGTTAATAATTGTATTGCATTTAACAAAGACTGAAGAGTATATCTATATCTTTCTATCTATAGTATCTATCTATGTACAGTACACTATAAAATTAAAGTTGTGCTTCAAAACCATGTAGCAAGATTTCTCTGCGCACATAAAAACAATGATGAGCACAGAAACTTCTTATCAACCTGTGACTGCCCGTATTATGGTTTATGAAAGGCTCGTATTTTGGTTTGGGGAGTCACGAATAACAGGTTGACATGCATGCAAGGTCAAAAACACTTTTATTTTATTATAATATGCATTTACATTTATCTTATTTGTTCAATGACTCACAAATGATTCATTCAGTGGTTAATTTTTTTTCAAACCCCTACAGTGATTGGTCAATTTTATTATTTTATTAAAGGGTTAGTTCACCCAAAAATTAAAATTCTATCATTACCCTAATAGCACTCGTACTTCTAGGAAATGTCTATTTGACGTCTGCATTTACATCTGCAAGATGTATTAATTTGTTTGCTCATCTGCAATAAGTCTATTGGACGTTTCCTTTTAGATGTCCAATAGACATCTAATGATTTATAATGTATGTAAAACTAACATCTGAAAGACATCTGCCAGACGTTTGTAGACAGCAGATGCTTTCCTGATCAATCAATCAATCAATCAATCACTTTTATTTATATAGCGCTTTTAACAATACAGATCGTAGCAAAGCACTGAATATTATCAAGTAGAAGAATAGAGTGATGGTAATGTATAATGACGAGATAAAACTTTTTATTTATTAAATGCAGAGACGGTCTCTGTAATCAAGACGATGATAGTCACAAGAAATCAGGTGTCCCCAACTAAGCAAGCCTGAGGCGACAGTGGCAAGGAACCAAAACCCCATCCATGAGAGGATATGGGAAAAAACCTTGGGAGAACCAGGCTTAGTTAGGGCCAGTTCTCCTCTGGCTGGACGCCCAACACCTAATTTTCAGTTCAATTATAAGCACCTTCGGAGCACAAATTAAGTATTCTCTTAGCGCAGCAAAACAGAAGTTGATCTACTAAAGTCACTGTTTTACTGGTGTTTTTAGTACGTTTCTGGATCTGGATCATTTTAGTTGTATTGCTGTTTATGGAGAGTTGTATGGCTCTCTGTTCATAAATATCTTAATTTGTCTTCCAAAGATGAATGAAGGTCATGGACATGAGGGTGAATAATTAATGACCGAATTTTTTAGGTGAACTAACCCTTTAATAAAAAAGCCTCAATACTGAATCTCTAGATTATATTTCTCAGCAATGAGGAGCAAAAAACACTGTTTTTGAAGTAACTAAACTTCAAGCTTTATTGTTTGAAGAGAGATGCACAGATGCAAGTAATTCACACATTCATCTGGCCATATTTGAGAAAAACAATAGCATTAAGCATTACCGGATATAGCTGTTGGTCGTTTAATAGTTGATTTGCATGATTATTTGCAGCTGCCACCTTACCTCACTGACAATTCATACTGGAATTCATGCTCTGTTTCTGTGAACAGTAAACCCCAACCTACTTTGATTTGATTGGCTAGCTCATTTTGACATTGACGAGTGCGGTTAGACTGCTGAGACAGATCAGGCTCAAAGTGTCACTTTTAAACCTTTTTGTAATTCCTAAAAACAAGAGTTTAAACTACTGGGGGAAGAGTTTAGCCATTTCTAAGTATCTTATACATCCCAAATACTTAAAATCCAGTTCATAATATCCAATTTCTAAGTATGAGCCTGATGTTTGAGACTAGTCAGCAAGTAAACTAAAAGGATCTAATGTGGTTTTAACATTTTCCAAACTTCATTAAAGTGTCAACGTTGAGAAATATATAGTGCATGGGTTTATTTTAATAAGCAGTATGTCTGATTTCTTGCAGAAGTGATTGCCGTACTTAGTGTGCTTGAAATATTTATTTTTTGTATTTATGCAAACTCTAGTTTTACCTGCTCAAAATCTGTGCTTTCTGCAGGGCACCGGTAATTTGCAGTCATTTAAGCTGTGTTATAGTTTTGCACAAATGTCTGCTTTTTCTTCTTTTGTAAGGAGGAAGAATATCTCCCCTCAAATAAATCTTGCATGTTTATTAGTCTTTTATGACAGTGCAGTCCACTAAATGACTTTCCTCGCACAGCCGTTTCACGTCCAAGTGCTTCTGTCTGTAGCGTATGTGATGCTGCCTTCATTGATGTGACATTCAGGCCCATTGTGTATTCCAGCTAGGAGCCTGTAAGCAGTTTAAGAGCCGATTTCATCTCGGTTGGAAATGTCTGCCTATCTCTGGCCTGTCACTTAGATACCACCGGAACGGTAAATATGATTAATCTACCTCCTTAATTACCCTGCAGTTCCATGCCACTAGTCATCAGCTGTCAGGAGCAATTAATATCTCTACAATAACTCTCCATCTTAGCCAAGTTTGGAAAAAAATGAATATTTCACTCTCCTAATTCTTTGCTTGGTTAATATCTGTCACCACAGAGCTGCCGATGCTCAGACGGAGAGGCGTATAGCGCTTCGGTTTTCAAAATGCATTTTCATCCGGTCCAGGTTTTCTCTCTCAAAGATTGGAGGAAATGAAACACATTCATCATTTCAAATGACAGTTTGTTTACAAATGAGTGCAGATGATTTTATGGATGGGGACAGGGGTGTTACAAACCAAAGATTCTTCGTCTTCTGTTTGCTGATTGCAAAATGATCAATGCACATTAGGCTCTTTCCTTTCTAGAGGAATAATGCACTATAATGTGCAGGTTTTCTCCGTCGCAGGCGGAGATGTATTAATCAGGTCAAAACTGTTTCATTAGAGAAGATTCTATCTGACCTTTCTGCAACAAGAATCGCAGAGCTCTAATTTCCCGTAAAATAGCACGCATCAGTAAGTCTGACATTTACATCGGCAGAAAGCTAGAAACGCATACGGATGCCCGAGACGTGGCGTTGAAATTAAGCTGTGTGCAAAAGTGAGACCCGGGAATGAGCCAAATTAGACTTAATGGGGAAGTGGATCATGAATGCCATATTAATTAGCACTAAAATATTGCTGTAGCTGCTGTTCCCTATGCCGTCGCACCAAGAAGGATTAATAGGATTCGAGGAGAATCAACTAAATAAAGTCTTTAATGAGGTCATGAATATTTGATTTGCCAGCCGAATCAGATATATTGTACTTTGTTTTGAACGAGGGCCCAATTAGAAGGATGCTCATCTCCATCATCATTGTAATCATCTGGAGGGTGGTGACTCTGTAGCTGCGCTCATCGTATTTTCATGCTTTAAGAGACGGAAGGGAACAACAAAGGCAAAGAGAAACTCATGATATGTGGAGAAACTAAAGGCCGTGTCCTTGCTGCTTCGCTGCTTTGTCAGTCAGTGACGTTTGTGCATGAAGGGACATCTTAATAAAACTGACAAAGCACCATTACATCATGTCTAATGATCTAGAACAAATTCATGTGAGACAGCCAAGTGAATACTCAAAGATCCCATGACCTTCCACGAGCTTTGTGGCTCGAGGCACGTGTTTGTTAGCTTTGAGGTTAACTTGACTGTATTGGCTTTTATTTTGTATGTGCATTTGAAGATTTTCTCTTTTGGGATAGGGTGACCTTGCTTTTAATATATAATTTTTCAAGTTACCTTTAATTTATTTTGAAATCATACAAACTTAAATCATACATACCTTAAAAAAATCATGCAAGCCCAGTCCTTAATAACTGCCATTCACATTAAAAACTGAATAAGTGAAGGGGTGTTATAATGATTTTTATGGAATTGCACATTGAAAATATCTATTACTTTCACTTAAAAAACTGAAATTCTATTATTCAGTGATCCCGGTTTGTATTTTTGGAGACTTGTATTAGTAGCCAGATCTGGTGCAAGTTAGAAAACACCTATTTTAATGTGCAAAAATACAGTGTTTTATTAATAATAGTGTTGACTTTGTGCAGGTCTTGTGTTTGATGTTGCTGAGCCTATGTGACGGGATTTGGACATGTCTTGATAGCTTCCAACATCCAGATACTGTCATCTTAAAAGTAGTAGTGATGTGAAGTTATTATATAACACACATCAAGCCTTTACAGAGGATGGCATAGAGCATATGAAATGTGTCTCCCTCTACGACTCTTACTCGTGTCCCTTTAAGACGCGCCGTCTTGCCTCTCTCAGAGCTGTCTGCATCCGTCAAAGCATCTCGCTGCTCTCAGACAGGTCACTGCGGACCTTCCAAACAAAGCAGCTCTAATAATCAATTGTTCCAGTCACAGAGCCTGACAGACTCATAAAGGAATGCAACCGTTCATCTCTCAACCATCCTCCTTGTGTCATCTCCTCACCCGCTTTATCACCGTCTCCCTGTCTTCATTCTTTCTGCCTGACTTCTTGTTTCCTTTCACTCTTCTGCTTTTGATTATTGCTTGTTAGTGGCCGAAGGTGTGTGGCCACCTATTGTATTTGTACGGCAGCCTCAGAATCATATGGCAGAAAGTTGTGAAATTTGGCAGAGAGGTATAGGAAGGTGCTTCAATCTTCAAAGTCTTAGGATTGGCCTCTTAAACTCTCTAGCGCCATCAACAGGTTACGTTTGTATTTGCATTTTAGCTCATAACTTTTGAACCAATGTAACGTTTTTTCACAGATTGGCTCAAAAATGTGCTTATAATGGACTCCAACAGGATATGTTGGAATAATCTTCAGACCAAACCTGATTCAAATTTTCTAAGAAATGGTTTTATTAATTTTTTTAATTTATTATTTTTTTAATTAATAATTAATTTATTATTAATTTTATTAAGTATTAAGTTTTATTAATTAAATTTAGGCCATTTAACTCGTATTTTGTACACAAGTTCATAAGTTGAACTACTGTAGTTGTAGTAAAGTTCAACAAGCCTCAATATTTCAGCTGAACATATTTTATGTATTGCTACTCATTATTTTTGCCAACATTTAAAAACGTCAATCACGCTAACATGGTTACTTATTGTAGATTATCCATGTTATTTTCATAAATCAGATGCTGACACAGTCAAACCACAATGCTGAATACAGTTTTGGTTAATTCTATTTTGTCCAAAAGGCAAAATGATAATCGTTCATTTTGTTCAATCAAACATTTTAGCTTCTTAAATTTTAATTTTGGGCAATTGAAAATGTTATTAAAATAAGCTCATAGCTTTTAAATGGGTTATCCTAAAATCATAATTCCGCTTATCCTTTTTTGGACATTGGTTAAATTAAAACATCCCTGCTGCTGCTGCTTTGTCTTGTAATTGCTGCTCGCAGCTATGTTGTTTCTTCCTTTTCTCAGCTCCCCTCTAATAAGCTCTTGTCTTCTTTCCACAGATGGTTGGAGAAGGGAGGAGAGACCATGGTACGGGAGCAATAGGTCATATCTGAGGTACGATATAGTGGGATGCCTCTGAAAAAGGTTGGATTGCTGTTGATTGAGTTGTTCTATGATAGGAAACAAACTCTTGTTTGCTGTAAACTCTCAAGTATATATATATATATATAAATATATCAAACCTTTCTGTGTAGTTTTGGTTTATGGTGCCTTTCTTTATGCTGTTTATGTGGCATATAGCTATCAAAAAATATGCCCCTTTTAAATGCCATTTTTATAGAAGGGTGCACTTTAAAATTTGACCTTCAGATGTAGCTTTGTGATGTCTCTTACGTTTTCTTGTGTATTTTGTAGTGAGTGCACAGAGATACAGGAATTAATTCAAAGGCCCTTTGAGCTTTCCACCATAAATTGAAGTTATTACCTCGGGGCACCGGCCAAAATCACTCTCTCTGCAAATTATTTATATTTTCCCTGTTTTAGAAATGAGCCGAGGATGCAGACTAGTGCATGATTAGCATAATTTAACGGTATTTACACATATAGTGGCAACCAGAAGTGATTTATTTTCAATAAAAGTTGGAAAGTTTTGTCAGTGTTAGTAATGTGGGTGTGTTCAACTACAAAAGTTTTGTTTTATGCAAATTAGCAGTAGGACTTAAGACGCCGATACTCTGTGAGTGAGTTTGATTCATGTATTCATTTTGTTCATGATTATGCATTTCTGCAGGTCATATTTTCCTTGTAGAGTGTCACATTTTATTACAGAAACAATTTATTATTTTTTTACATTCTGTTATCTGCTAGTAGTTTTTAAAAGCTTTGGTGAGTTGAATGCAAGTTCATAATTTGGAAAGCCTACTACTATCAACAATACAACCACCGTGATAAGTGAAATGTCACTTTATGCAAATTGGGAGCAACCCGGCCAATAGAAGTTAAGCATATGATCCATGTCCTGAAATATTATTTAAATTGCATTCACAGTGTGTTTAATCCATGCATTGATAATCATTCAGCTTTTTTGTGATGCATTATGCACTGTTGCAATTTATATTGAAACATTTTATAACTAATTCCTTGTCATATTAGAAACACATGCTATTTTACATATGCAAGCTGACTGGCGCACTATACTGGACAGCCCAAGTACCTTTTTTTTTCGTTTCTGGCTTCTAGATTGGTCGCTTGCATTTTTTCGCTGTCGCTTTATTTTTTTGGTGACAACAGCGGCAGTACTTAATAAGAATAATTTTGAGATTTAAAGTCTGTTTTTACAAATTAGATCATATGAAAGTTCCTGAACTGCTGATACTGGACTCTACAAAGCGCAAACATTTCACAGTTAACTGTTTGGCTTGGGTGATTGAAACTCTACATGATTTTTTGTCATTACAATTATTATTAGAGTAATGTTAAAGTAGTGTTTTCTATTTGCTCTATATGCATTATTAGCATGATGGTGTAAATGTACGTAGTATAATATGGCTTGGGAAACACATATTAAACAAGATGACTCGGATACATGGCTTAATTTCAGGATTATGTTGTTCTGTTGAGTTTAATATGCTCCTGGACTAAGAATTGTTTGGAAAAATGTGCATCTGGTCATAAATATTGTCATTTTGAAGTAATTTATTATGATGTGGTGGTTAGTGGAAAATGACTCAGCAAACGGAGATAATAGGCGATAATATGTGAGATCAAAGACTATTTAAAAAAGCAGTAACTCACGAGTCAGTGGTCTGAGCAGCCATATAAGCTACAAACAACTAAACTGTTATTTCTTTATATAATCATAAGATTGCAAACAGACAAAGCAGAAAGGATAAGAAGCATAATTTCAGAAAAGAACATACTGATGTAATAGGTGCAGACCTGTAACGGAAAAGTTATGCCTGCACTGATGTAATTTTTGTTAAAAAGAGTAACACAATCATCTATATACAGTAATCTCAGAGATGTGGTGGTACCTAGCAATAAATGTTGAATAAAGTGTTACTTTATGTTAATAAGTAGCATTGTTGTTGGAGTGAATACACTAAAGCATGCGATCCATGTCCTGAAATACTGTATAACTTGCATTCAATATATGTTTGATTTCTGAATTGATAATATATAAATAACATCACTCAAATGCTAGTGGGAAATAGCCTTTTTTTAAATTTCAGTACAAAGTTAGTATTTTTGGCAACATTAGAAAAACATTAATTTTGTTTATGGTGCTTTTGCAGTTTATACTGAAACATTTTTCCATTGAGAATGTTACGTTTTATTGTTTTATTGTTGAGAAAACTGGCTCCTTGTCATGCTATTTTAATGGCACGTTGAATGTACAATCATCAATAAAACCATAGCAATGTGTCCAGCAATAAAAGTTGAGAAAAGTGTTATTTTATGCAAATAAGCAGTGATGTGGTGAACTACCAATAGGAGTGAAAACGTTAATATTTAAGCTAGTTTTATTTTCCCAACACTTACATGCAAACATGTATATCCATCTTAGTCAAATATTATTGTAGCACAGTTTGTGCTGAGTACAAAGACAATTACATGTTGGTCAGTACTATGTTATAATAAAGCTGAAATAACCACAGATATCAGAGCATGTCAAAACATCTCAGGGACCCCAAAACCACCTCAGACCCCAGAGGGTTAACAATAGCATGTCTTAAAGCAATCTCACAGAAATCATTTTCAAAAGTTGAGGCAAGCGGTGCACTAATAACGTTAGCATGTGTGAAGATGTAAGTATGCCCTATGACTCCGAGCGTATATAAAATACCACAGGGTATAGGTCGAATTAGAGGTTCATGAATTCTGATCTTCATTCAAATGAGGGTTTGAAAGATCATACTAAATGTGGCTGTGTGGGATCATATAGTTGTAATGTATTAGGGCATATGTGATTTAGCTGTGTGTGTGTGTGTGTGTGTGTGAGTCGACACATTTTTATCCTGTGCTTCCACTAAGGAGCAATTAGCATTCATTAAACCGTCAGCCACACTTTAAGCGCCTCACTGGGGGAGTGCTCTCATTTCAACATTTGATTTTCCTTTGTCTACAAATAGAACAGCACAAAGAGGACTCTGGCTTGGAGGCACAGTCTGTCAACTGGGAGTTTGGTGAAACCACTGGCCGAACTAGTTGTGCTCATTAAAAACCTTTGGCTTTTTGTCAATTGGTCAACTTTTATGTGGATGCTGGGCTGTTGTAAGCGATGCCAAATATTACATATGTCAACGAAATTCAATGGTGATGTGTGTAATGTATGTGCCACTTGCAAACCCTAAAAGGCTGGGCCAATGGATATTTATGAGAATTTAAGAAAGTATTTCAACTTACTGAATTATGCATATTATGTTTTATTTCAAACAATAGTATGCTACATTTTTGTCACATGCATGTCACATTTCATTTATAATTTCTGCAAGTGATGTCATAATCTGTTATCATCTTTGTAAACGTCTCGGGGTTATGTATATAACCCTAGTTCCTTGAGAGAAAGAGACACTGCATCTTTTAGCCACACCCACTGCATCCCTGCAGAGCGCTTGCTTCATTCCTGAGGCTGATAAGCGATCATTCGCTCAAGTAACTAGGGTTATATACATAACCCCGAGACGTTCCTTTTCAGGAACTCACACTGCGTACATAGATGCTTTG
>JAUCMT010000160.1:19467491-19497275 GCA_032357475.1 Enteromius thamalakanensis
TTGTTCTATTTGATAATGTTCAGTGCTTTGCTACAATCTGTATTGTTAAAAGCGCTATATAAATAAAAGTGACTTGAGTGCGATTGCAAACACTATAAGACATTAATGTTATCCAGCAAGTACTTCGGCAAACGGCATAAATGCATATATGACAGAACACAGCAGATGTAGCAGCTCACAGATTGTCGTTGGAAAACGATCCAATCGTGTTTTTTTTTAACTCCAGCGCACAGTAGAAGAAATTCGAACGCCCAGTCATCGGATAACAAGAGTTTACAGCAGCACGAAACACAAGTCTGGAACAGACAGCCCGCTGCAACAACCCGTACCTCTTAAAACAAATAAAACACACCCGAATTACTCCTCTTACCAAGTAACTTAAAAACAGAATTACTATTAACAATAACTTACCAGTTTTACCAGTCCACAATCTCGGGAGAATGCCCGCGTCAAAAGAGCATGCCGTCCCCGAAAACATACAGCAAGGAACAAAAAGTCAGTGATCCCTCAGTCCACACTATGGAAGGAAAACCTACTCATTGAGCACCAATTCATTACACCGATCTACAATATGGTCATGTTCAGCAGCACCTTACCAAACAAACACTCCCGCACAGCGCCTGAAGCCCAGTGACGTAACTACCGATGGGAGCGTCTACCATCAAATACCTCCAGCTATTTTTATAGGGCGAACCTAACGAGTGGAATGAAACCACACCCCCCTCTCTCCAAAAGAAGGCTTCAGCCATCTGCTACATCAGCAAAGCAGAAGTGCTCACTATCACACATTTAGACTGATTTGTGAACAATGTTTGAGAGAAATGGTAGTGTATCTGGAATGAATTTCCATCTCATGAAAAATCGGAGCAGAAACAAAGGTGTTACGTTTATATTTTTATTGAGTGTATATTTACTATTCTCAAAAAACAGATTGCACTCCCATTTTGCATGTGTTCTACTAGTGCTAGATAATTCATACCCTTCACCTTTAAATCAGCTTAGAGGTTTCTTCTTTGTGTCTGTGCTGTGGAGATAGGAAACACTTTTCTCATATTGATCGTGTTCAGTGCTCCTCAGTACATCTCTGTGTTACTGCTGCACTCTGTCCTCCGAGCTGGATTCTGACGTTTGATAGGTTAAAGGAAAGTCTAATTTCCTGGCCGGCCCGTCATTGGCTTGTTGCTCTATGTTTGCTCGGGGGGGTTGCTGTAGAGGTTACTTAGACGGCCTTCAGGACTAATAGTTTTGAAAAATTGGATCTCTCTGAATGAGGCAATATCCATTTAGAAAGTTACAAGGCCATTTCCTAGAATCAAGGCGATTTACAGTGTATCAAAGGACAAAGGACTTTAATCTCTCAGTTCTTGAATTTATTCTATTCTTGTTTTAAAAGTAAAGACAGCAAAGAACAAAGACCTTTCTCTAGTAGGCATACAACACCATAATGATCTTCCTCTCAGAAACTTTGCTAAGTACACAGCGATGGCCGTACTGTTATGCTCTCAAGAGACTGATTTGCTCTAAAGTAAGAGTAATCATCAGAGACTTCATCTTCTGCATATGCAGAGCTGCTCTTATGAAAGAAAAACTAATTAAAGGCTCTCATTGCATTCAGAAGCTAAAAAATAAAAGTATAGCAGCCCTGATGATTAGATTTTGCTATTTTCAAAAGCAAGTTGTGATTACTGTAATGATTTAACTGTGATCATCTAATTGAACCTGAACAGGTTGTACAGTTTGAAGACTTTTCTTCAATAAATCTGAACCCCTATATTGGTGCCATAATTATGAGTAGTTTTTTTTTATATTTACTATTTGATATTTTTTTGAATCAGGTTTAAGTTTTAAGTATAGTTCATTACTGAAAGCTATTTTTTTTTTTCAAAAAAAAAAGTTTATGTTAATACCACAACTTTCAAAATATGAAGCAAAATATCAACCATGTAAAATTAAAAATTATAATTTTGTTACATGAAATATATATTTTTTAAATAATAAAAATGGGTTTGTTTATTTTACATTTTAAGTTTGGTTTATTTTAGTCATTTTCCATTTTCTTTTAGTTTAATAGTTTAATAATAAACAAAAGGGAATAACTATGGAGTCCCTTAAGTGACCTGGTGGAGGAAAACAATCGGCGTAGGTAAAAAAAATTCATGGTGGTAATAATTCTTTTTTCAAATCTTTTTTAAATGATTTGCGTTCTCTCGCAAAACTTTGCGTTCTCTGGCGTAACCAGTTGAGCTCAAATAAACACTTTCTGTTTACTTTAAGCTTCCAGTGTATTAGACAGAGTAATTGACCAGTTCTACATCATGCTGTGCTGCAGCGACCTAAAGCCATCATAACAAGTATATGTAACCATCAGCTGTCATCAGCTGAGGGCAGAGCTCGGCGTCCGGCTTGAACCCTGCATGCCCCCATGAAGGAAGGAGTGAGAAAGGGGAGAAAAGAAGTGGAGGAGGGATGCGCAACAGACAAAATGCAGAAGGGAAGGAAATGGGTTTATTTGTAGCGGGTTAGATGGATCTGATTGGATTCGTATACGCTCCTCTCTAAATTAGTTTACTTGTTCTTCATTACGCTGTAGACAGTTCTTAATGACTTTGGCTGTATGTTTGGGGTCGTTGTCCTGCTGCAGAATAAATTTGGGGCCAATCAAACTCCTCCCTGATGGTATTGCATGATGAATAATTAAGCCTGTATTTCTCAGCATCGAGAACACTATTAATCCTGACCAAATCTCCAACTCCATTTGGGGAAATGCAGTCCCAAACATTCAAGGAACCTCCACCATGCTTTACTGTTGCCTGCAGACACTCATTGTTGAGCCGCTCTCTAGCCCTTTGATGAACAAACTGCCTTCTGCTACAGCCAAATATTTAACATTTTGACACATCAGTCCAGAGCACCTGCTGTCATTTTTCTGCACTCCACCTGGTTTCACGCATACTTGAGTCGCTTGGCCTTGTTCCCACGTCAGAGGTAAGGCTTTTTGGCTGCAACTCTTCCATGAAGAACACTTCTGGCCAGACGTCTCCGGACAGTTGATGGGTGTACTTGAGTCCCACTGGTTTCTGCCACTTCTGAGCTGATGGCACCCCTGGACATCTTCCGATTCCAAAGGGTAATAAGCTTGAGGTTTCTTTGGCGGACCACTGCGTCTATGTCTATCTGTAATGTTCCCCGTTTCTTTGTGCTTCTTCAAAAGAGTTAGAACAGCACATCCTTGGTAGCAGAGTTTAGCTGTTCCTCACCCAGTTTTAAGCCTCCTACACAGCTGTTTCAGTTCATGACTGGGTTTCAACCTACGTGTAACACTGATGATCATTACCACCTGTTTGGTGTATTTGTTGATCATACACCTGACTATAATCCTACAAAATCCCTGACTTTGTGCAAGTGTACTTATAAGAATTGATGATGGTTTGAATGCAAAAGGTAGTAACACCAAATATTGATTTGATTTAGATCGTCCCAGCACTGCATTTTATGGACATTGGCAGCAGACTTGTAGAGACTTTTTTGACTTTAAAGGATTTATGATTTATGACATTTATAAGGTGTTGTGGCACTGACCTTAAACAGTTATGATGAATCATAGGCAAATCTAGACACTACTGAAATGGCTTGCGCTTTCAGTTGTCATATCAGCACCCCTAAAATCTGTAGGTGGCTCTTAGACATGTGCCTACAACGCTGCAGTAAAGTCACAAAATAAAATGTATGTAATTATACAGTGTTCATATATATGGTGATATCTTTGAGAATATAAAAAGATCAATTTTGTTGAAGAAGTGCTGGTGTCTCTGTGAAAACATAATAAAGGCTGAAAGCTGCATGCCTCATCTGTAGCTTGGTCAATTATTCTCTCTTCATCCTTTGTTTTGTGCCAAACTGACTGGTGAGTATAAATTAAACGTGGGTTGTGTGTAGGCGTGCGTTGCTTGAGAAGTTGCAAGCAGTTATGCATTGGAGCGTGAGGGCAGGTGTATGGAGGCGTGGATTGTGTATAAATTACGAACTCATCATGGCTTGTATGTTGTGTGAGCTTTACAATGACAGTGGTGTTGCTTTATGGCTAGTGATTTTCCTTTCACACATGATTTGCTGCTTTGTGCAGATTAACAGCTTTTTAGTAGCCTTCTCCTCATCCCTAAATCCAATAATCAATATTCCAGATCAATTGGGTGTGAATTAAAGAAGGTAATTAAAGAAATGTCGTATTGTTTTGGTGCTGGCAGAGAGAATGTAAGATTCATGTTGGCCCAATTGAGATATAGACTCTTTAAAGTAAAGGTTGTTTATTGGCATCAATAGTTTTTAAGGTTTTTAAAATGTTCTTTACACTAAGAACAGTTTTTTAGTTTTTTTCGAGGAACCCAAAATAGTTTTTTATGACAAACCACCAACAAGATATGGTTTAACTTGAAGAAATTATAACAGAAATGTCTTACGATAGTATATTTCATCCGTGTTTAAATTTTTAGAGTCCTGTTGAGCAGCTGCTGTGCTTATTTGAGAAACAAACAAACAAAACATAAATAGAAACATTTTATTATAAATTAATTTATATATTTTCATTTGATTTGGTGTGGTTTTGTAATGTGAACTTTTTATATGAGTGCAATCCAGATAACTATTAATTTTATTTAGCTGAGCAATATAAGGTTAAGAGCGTATGCTTAATTATTAAGACTTTTATTTTATTTTATTTTAGTTTATTTTAGTTTAGTTTAGTTTAGTTTAGTTTAGTTTAGTTTAGTTTAGTTTAGTTTAGTTTAGTTTAGTTTATTGGCATATGGTCACTGCAAATGAGGATATTTTCTTCAGTAATATTGATATGAAAATCTGTATTTTGATGGACGTTGTTAAATGTTTTAAATCACAACATTGTAAATGCCTTAGTTTTTTTTTCATCTAAGTAAATATTTAAAAAATTAGTATTTTAAATAAATATTTTGATTTAAGTAAATACTAGATTATGTGACAATTAGAGCTGTCAGTAGATTTGTAAAATCGAATTAATTACATTTTACGCTGATTAATCTAATGCAATTATTTGTCCAGAAAAACAACCAATTGTAAATAAACTATTCATAAAACTTTATAAAAGTCAATGGATTCCATTATGCACTATACAATATAGTTGGTCATTTTGGTATTCTAGCGATATGAAAATGTTAATACTGTAAGCATACTATAAGCATAAGTAGCTTTAAATGCATTAGTGCAGTGCAACAGGAGTAAAAAAAATCATAAACACTATGCAACATCAGTGGAATTTCACAAGGTTATAATCCAACATGTCCTCCAACTAATATGCCCGTATAGGTCGTTTTTACAATAGCTGTGAAATATGACCCATCAGAGGATATACTACAAAACTTTTTTTTGCCCATGTGATTCAGGGTTGGTGTGGTTAGTTTGTATAGAGATGCATTGTAAGATGTAAAGCGATCATGCGGTCATGAGTTCAAACCCAGAGAACACTATTTTTCACAAAAAGCCTTTAAATCATGATTTTGCACAATATTTGTAGCAAGTAGGTTTAGGAGTGGGTTTGTGTGGTCATTCGTGCAAATTAAACCTAGTAAAATATGTTTTAGAGGGTTCTTACCTTTAAAATATATACATAATATAATATAATAAAAAATATATAAATATAGGTGGTAATAAGGTACTTGCTTTGTTGGAGGAAAGGCTGTTAATCTGTGCTCACATGTCTGCCTAACTGTACTGAATTAGCTACTTTTTTTAAGTGTAAAATTCCACTTACATAAAAAGCTAAATTTGTAATGAATATCTCAGGGATTTCGAAAACCCTAAATGGTTCTATAAATGCACTCCATAGAGTGACTTTATAGAGCAGTTGCATTTGAAGTCAGATTACATTTAGCAAAGCTGCAGAAAGAGCAGTTACAGTAGTAACAATCGACAGTCATAGGTTGAATGGCTGATAAATAATGACCTCTTAACCTTTGGAGTATGAATGGGCTGTTTGACCCAAATCACAGCATAAGCATGTAATGTTAGATATCACAACAGTGCTTTATATGTTCAATAACCATATGAGAATGCCTGCATTTGAATTTTTCAGTAAATCAAATGCTTGACAATGGAAAGTACTTCATCATGTCTGATTATTTCCTCTTTTCATTTGGCGCACAAAACAAAAGATGAGATTATTCATGTTGAAAGAATAAAAATGAGCATGAACATAATGAACTGGAGTCTGGCGTCAGTGCAAAAACTGTTTGGCATTATGAAATACCTGAGGTGAAAACAATAAAACTAATATTACATGAATATGAATAGGTCGGATCTATTGCAATGTACTTTAGTGGCATGATTGTGTTTACATTTGCAATATTATAATTGCGTTATGTGGAGAAAAAAAAAAAAGGAAAAACGAAATAAAAAAATATAACTAAAATTAAGAAGAAAAAAAAACAATACACATTACCATTTCAAAGTGATTTTAAAAAGTGATAGTAAAGATAGAATTAAGAAAATATTTCTATTTTAAAATGTGTTCTTTTAACATAAAAAAAAAATCATTTCTTCAAATGATAACACTAAATACTGGAGCAAAGATGCTAATTTGCATCACAGAAATAAATAATATTTTGAAGTACAGTATATTGAAATAAAAAAACATTATTGTCATTTTTTTAATAATATTTCACAATATAACAGTTTTTGCTTTAATTTCAATCAAGTAAATGCAGCCTTTATGATCAGAAGACAATTATTTTCTGCTATGGTCATATTGGCCAGTCCTTTTTTGAGGTTATGTAATTGTGGACACAGCTGAGCTGACTTGAGAAAGAGGTGAATGTTAGATCTTGCAAAAAGAAAGCAGGGCTGGGGAAATTCATCCTCAACACCTGGACTGCATATAAATAGCTTGGGAAAAAAAAAGATAACCTTCATGAAACTACTGCACTTACTCTGGATCCGTCCTACATTAAATTGTTTTGCATTTCAGAGGTTTTCTAGGAAAGCATACATGTAATTTGTAGATGGAACAAATCGCTACCTTGCGCACTATACCTTCTCCTGACAGCTTTGTAGACGCATTTTTGTTGGATGTAGTTTTCAGGGAGGTTAGGCAACAGAAAGAGAGAGATGTATTTACATTAGTGGTGTGTCGCTTTGAATTTACGGTTACAGAAAAGCTGTGTGTATTTCTCTCAGGCATAGAGGCAGTATGTTTATGCTTTTATGACTGACAAATAACCATACAGCTAAAGAATCATTGTTTAAGCTTCGGATTATAGAGATTTCAAATTGAGTTGCAATGTTGGAAAAATAAACAAATGTCAGAAAGTCCTGCAGCTCTCAAATACAGCACTAATACGGATCTGGCTGATATGAGTTTATTCAGGAAATCGATACAAAGCGGGCGGAAAAGAGTAATTGATTTAACACATTGTGTACACTGCTATTACACTAAACTAAAGAAATCGTAGATATATTCAACCATATCTCAAACAGAGTGTGTGTTTGTGCTTAAAGCACCATGAAGAATGAGCACAGATTTGTGAAAGATGCATTTATTTTGGTTAAGAATATGTTAAATAGTAACAAAATCCTTCAGAAATGATTCTAATTTACTAAACAAAAACAACATCCAAAAAAACATTTATTACTATAGTCAATATTGAAAGCAATTGTGCTGAATCCTTATTACATTGTTTAAAAACAGAACCCTTAACAGAACTCTTTGCTTTTGGAACACAAACCAAAAGATACAGTACAAGTATTTCTATAGACTGAATAAAAGTGAAAAAAATGGTCTTGTAAAAATATGTACTTCTGTGTACATTCTGTGCAACACAGTTTCATAACAGTTTTAAAGAGAAATGGTCACTGAGTGGAAGTAAAATATAGGTTCAATATATTAACCCTTGCACATTTTATTATGTTGATATGGGCACATATTGTTGTGTTTTTATTATGCTTCTTCAGATACTGTACATATTGCGACAGTTCAGAATTTAAATATCCATGGACTGTTGCTCTATAATGTTGGAAATATGCCCTACACCAAATCCAACCCTAAACCTACCTGATAGTGTTAACAAATGCAAATAATCAGGCATTAGCTGATGCAGCCGTTCACCGTCCTTTTACACAGATTTAAACTGAACAGTTTTGTTGAACCATGGTTACGTACAGTAGGATTTGAACCTGCTCTGGATGTTGCTCTCTCATTGGCTGTAAGTTATCGCCGATGTTATTCAGTCAGAACACATTTCACACGGCATGATTCTGAATCGCCGACGGGTCCAGATATTTGGCATGCCAAATATCTCACGGGTGTCGGCGACATGTCGGTGATTTTCTCAGATCTCGTCATTGATAGTTCACACTGTGTGATTGTCGCTCGCGTGCACGAGCACCGATTTGCCTGTGATTTCGGGGATTTGTCGGCGATTTCCCATAACCTGTCGGCGAGTCAAAATCAGGGCTAAAATCGGGTAGGCTGAACTCGGCTTAAGTCTCAAACACCAATGTTTCCTCCTCCTTGTGTAAATCACAAAGAAAAGATCACTGAAAAACAGGCAAATCTGAACATAACAACAACTGTGACATCACAGTCAGGATCACTATGCCCCAGCCTTTGCATAACATATACATATAACATATAACAAGCACCTGATCTTTTAAAATGTGTGGTAAGGTGATGCTTATTAGTACATACAGTATAATCACCCAAGGACATAACTGCGAGAGAATGTACTGAAATATATATATTTTCCTCCCTGTGTTTCTTTCCTTCTACTGTGTGTGAGCTTTTGAAAGTATTTAAACATTGTGAATCCCTAGTGTGTTGCTTGGATGTTTATTATTCCATGAACAAACAACAGTAGACTTCAGGATTATACAGTATGTGTATATAAATACTCATTTCTGCACACTAACTCATAATCTGTAACAAGCAGTTCGACTGTGTAGGCAAAAACATGCTGCACCTGTATAGTTTGATATCCATGTCAGTGTTAGAAACCAAGCTGCAATCGTGCAATTCACAGCAGACCTGTGCAGGGTCAGTCTGAGCTTGTGGGTTCTGCAGGTCAATGTCCGACCGGAGGCAATAAATAGAGCAGGTGGATAAGGATAAGGATGGCTGTGTTTCTGTAGAACAGCTCTCACTTTTTCCCGAATCATTTAGTCTGTCTTTAAACACCAACAGCTCTGTGTTTTTCCTCGAGCTTGTGTTGCTTCTTGTTACTTCTTCAGATGAGCTGTCCAGTCAACCAACACAGTCATCACACAGTAATGCTGACTACACATTAAGCTTTTCTAGACTGCTTTTTTGTCTTTAAAATGTAGCATTGAAAAGGGGTTGCATTTAGAATGCTTTACTTTAGTATAGCTTAAAACTAAGACTTTTATTTATTAAGACTATTTTTATTACTTTCATTATGTTTCACCAGCTGGTAGGTTTCTTGTGGATTTTCCTGGAAAACCTTCTTAGATTTGTCATGTAATATTTGGTTCTAAACACCAATGTTTGATTATTAACCCTTAAGGCGAGACACTACAGGCAAAAACATTGTTTTTTTATGCGGTGGTCAATTTTGAGATTTTGGGCTAGTTTAGTCCCTCAAAATGTTAAAAAAATACAATAAAATGATTATTTTATAACATTTTGTTTACTTTCTTCCCGTATTTAAATCTTCAAATGCCGTTTTCTCAAAATTAACTTTTTGACATTTTCCGGTACCAATATCCCAGCCTACGTATGTTGCACCTATGTACACGCAATTTTTCAGTTATACTCTCACTAGTATTAGGAAGATATTTACAGAGGGATTCCTGGCACAGATATCCTAAAATCCCCAAATAATTTTGCACCTGGCTTTATCCTATATTCATATATATCTGCGGGAAATAAATGCAAATTTCTGCATATTTAATGAGATATTGCCTCTTTTGCATATTTAAACATAAAATTAAAAAAAAAACTTGCAATACATTTTTTTCTCCTATTCATGTGAGTAATCAACTGGTAAAGTTTCCTGGTCCTATTTGTAAGTAAAAAAAATTACCCTATTCAACTGTAGTGTCTCGCCTTAAAGAACTTTTTGAAGCACCTGCCTTTTTTTCTTGTTGTTTTCGTGTTTTCTGCTTTTTTAAGTGATTTTCATTTGAAGTTATACATGTTTTAGACATCTAAATGAAATTTTGTCTACTTATAGCATTTCTTAAGAAAGTGGAAAAAAACAGGTGTATGTTACTTTTCTTATAAAGTAGATCTTCTCAGAAGTTTATTAAGATTTTCATCCTTTCATTTTTATTAGTGCTGTCAAATGATCACATTCAGAATACGCTTTCTTTCACATAATATTTGTTTACTGTGTATATTTCTTATATTTATATATCCGTAGTATAAATTATATAAATACACATATTTACATGTAAATATTTTCAAAATATAAACAAACTGCATGTGTGTGCTTTTATATATACATAAAAATACACACAATAAATCTATGTATTTTGTAAGAGAAAAAATACTTTGGAAATGATAATATCGAGATTAATTATTTAACAGCACAATTTTTTATTCAGCAATGACATATTAAATTGATCATTGACATTTATGGGCATTTATAATGTTACAAACAATATCTATTTCAAACAGTTACTGTTGTTTACTTGCTATGTATCGAATATATCACAGTTTCCAGTAAAGTATGAAAAAGCACAATTGTTTTTTAACACTCATAATATTAAGAAATATTTCTTGAGCAGCAAATCAGCATATTAGAATGACTTCATGGGACACTGACGACTGGACAAAATGTACAAAATCACAAGGATACATTTCAAAACATATTTAAATAAACAAACAGTTATTTCATATTTCACATTATTACTGTTAAAACTGAATTTATGGTCGAATATATGCATGCCTTGCATAACTGACTTTTTGCTGTATTGTGGACAGGTGGAGGAAATTGCTGATAAACTTTATTAGGTTTATTTGGTTCCTGTGCACAGGTGCATCGGATGCATTTCTCAAGGAGAACGAAATGTGTTTCTTTAACACAAGCTAAAGTCACAAATCCGTGCCAATTTACGCTTGTTTGACAAATTGAAGCTGCTTTGAAATTGCACCGAAAAGGTCGCTGAATGATGTTGTCGGATCCTCCTCAGCTCAGGCGGTTGCATGGCGTCTGGGATTTCATGCCGCACACGTTTGACTGACTCTTATGGATATGAAGATGCTGTGCTCTCTGCCTGCACTCGTGTCAGATTGCAGTTTTTGGCTCTGCTCTTTTCTCTCGCCTGTGCATAAAAGAGCCTTTTAGGCCGAGAATAAGGTAAAACATTGATTTTGTTGTAGCAGGTGGAGCGTTTCTTCAGAAGCAGGATCTGCTGCAGATCTGCTCACACTCATCTTCTGCTGCTGTCTCTCTTCATCTCTCTCTGTCTCCGTAGTGTCAGATGGTAATTCCCAGGCTAATTTGATCATTTCTTTTTTCTCCTCTCCTCTCATCCTGTCTTCTGCTCTCGTCTCGTCTCGTCTCATTCTCTCCACTCCTCCTATTTCTTATTCTCTCTGATAAGCAAACTGCTAAAATAAAATTCAGCATGATAAGACACTTAATTCTACAAAAAAAGCTGATACTTCATTAGCTGAGATTAAAAGGTAATCACACTTAAAACAAATGTGATCGGTTCCATTTTTAGTCATGTTTTTAAATATTGTTCACAAAGACAGCATTTATTTAATCAAAAATCCAGTGAAAACTGTTTATTGTAAAGCATTATCATATTAAAATGTATTAAAATATTACAATTTAATATATTTTTTGTGGAACCTGGTGCATATTTTTCAAGACGAATAGAAATAATAGAAATGTATTTATTAAATAAAAAATATATTCTTGTGTGTGTTTTATTTGGAGGGGGTAACCTATCACTTTAAATGATTCTTATATGAGAGATTTAAATCAGCTTGAAAGTATAAGCAACAGAATCAATAATACAAACATAAGATATGAGAAAAAGACAATAGCTCTAAGACAATGCTTTCATTATTTATTGTTGATTCAGTTCAATTTAGTTTATGTGGTCTCATTTCAGTATAACCTCGGTTTATATGGTATTCAACGTTCTCACTGTGTTGTCTGTCTCAAACACACACTCCTCCCACTCACAGTAAGCTATTGTTAAGCGAAGATAGGCCTTCAGTGTCCTCTGTCACCTCCTCATGCATGCGCTCTGCATGCGTGTGATGAAGCAGAGAAAGAGAGAGTGCTTGTTTTCTACAGGGTTTTGTCTTGTAAGATGCCCCAAATGCAGAATCGCAGCTCTCTACCCCGGGCCTCATATTTGGTCTGGCCATCTGCTCAGGAAACACTCTTTATCATGTCAAAAACAATGAGAAACTGCTGTGAAGATTGTTCCGCCACTCATGCTCAACTCCTCACTGCTTGGGGAGGTTCATAGGAATACAGTCAAATAATCAATGTTTACCACACACTGCAAAAAATTCATTTATGTCTTGTTTTCCATTACAAATATCTAAACATTCTTGAATTTTCTTGGGACCCAAAATATTAAGCCCCGGCTAAATGTACTGTATCTTTATCTTTGGGAAACAAGACATTTTTTTTTTTTTTTTTAACCAATACAATGCAATGTGTTTAATATTTACAGTACCAATATAACAGCATGCAGTAATAAATAGCACTTTTCATCTATTTTGATGCTAAAACATTTTAATGCATGAATAAAATGAGTGATAATAGTATTTGCACAGCACTGCAGCAAGGTCCCTGATGATGGAGTGACACTTGTATGTCCTTCAGCAACATAAGCAAGTCTGTACTAAACATTTTAAACAATTGTTGTACAAAATGCTCTGCAGTAAAGATTCACTGCAAGTTTTTTTCAGTTTAAGGTGCAAAAAATATGTTATTTTTCACATACTGTACATTTTGTTTGGGTAAATTTGTACAAAGCTCATCGTTCTAAAAATGTGTTTGTTTACGCATTGCGTTCCATTACTCCTTTTTAACTTAACATCATGTCTGCATTTGAGATCGGAGAAAGGACAAACAACAAGCACTACCCTTCACTGAACAAAACTTGCATTTGAATAATAAGTAGTACGGCTGCACTATTGTCACAAAAAAAAGTCACATTGGGATTATTAAGGTCAAAATTGCGATTTGCGATTGCAATACGATATGTAAGTGGCATGACTTGCTTGTTATAAAGCAGAATGCACACTCAGATTACTAATAATGCTGAAATCTGTATTTCTCAAGTGAGATACAGTATACAGTGCAATCCAGCAACAACTATAAATTAACTATGTTTTCAAATTAAAACTAAATTGTACAAAATTAAATAACAGTAACATCTTTTTATTGCTAAATTAAATTACATTACATTAATTTTAAAATAAAATAAAACAATCAAAAGTAAAGATAAATAAAACAAATACCCATTTTAATATTTTTTACATGTTGTCCCAAAACATTTTAGCAGGATGTAACATATACTTAGTATATTTCTTTTGGTATCTCTTGTCCTGTGTGCCAATCATTTTCTCAAATCCCTCTTTGTTAAAAGTGCATCACACCTGAGGGGACTTGGGCGAATATATCTCGCTATTAGCGCGTAGTTGGACGCTTGAACATGTCGAGTTTATGCCGGTTTCACGCTTCGTGCGTATTTTTTCTGCCGCCCATGTTAACGAATGAGAGCTTTCACGCAGGTGCAGAGAAATGACATAAATCAAAGCACATGGCTCACAGTGTTCGGAGAAGAACGCTGGAAAATAAGACAGTACAAGCTGCCAGAATGAAAGCACAATCAGCGCACTGCTCCTGATCTGAATATGTGCCGCTTCCGCTTTGCTTATGCGTGCAGTGTAAAGCCGGCGTGTTTAACGCTTCACTTAATTTGCGCGAATCACACTACAGGATGTGTTTGCATAGACTTAACATGTAAATCACTCGTGCTTACTGCTTCATTCATGTCTCGTGTGTGAACGCAAGAATGAATGTCTTGTTACGTCCACTAATGCATGTATCTATTTAATATAATCGCAACATTTGCTGTAATGTAATCGCAAAGGCTGACATCACGTTTCCGATATGATTAATCGTGCAGCACTAATACGTAGCAGGTTTTTTTTAATAAGAAAATTTAATTTATTTAAAGGTTGTGAATCAGAAGCGCTAGACTGTTCTTGCAAATGCTACTCTACAGGTTTAAGGAGTCCATCCTCTGTAAATGCGCTGAACACAGTAATAATTGTGTTGAATTGTTCTGGAAGTGTTGTGAATACAACCTGACCCCTGATTAATAGTTATGGAGCACAAACAGTTTGGAAGCACAAACAAAGCAAAAATACAAAATGTTGTATAATAAAATGATATACTGTGTAACAACACAGTAAATTACGTTTGAAGCAGATTTGCTAGTAAACAAGTTAACTTTGTAGTGGACTTAAAAAAAAACTGTAGAAATGCAAAAAGTTCTAATAGTAAATAGTAAAAATAATATTATATTAACATCGTTTTTCCTGAAAAGCTTTGCTATTTTTTCATATACACATATTAAAAAATTTGCTCAAGTTTATTGTGCAAACTATCATAATAAAGTATGCTGGCAATGACATAAATTAAAGCACGCAGTGTTCAGTGTGCTTTATGAAAGCACTGGCGCACTGCTCCTGCTCTGCATACGCGCCGCTGATGCATGTAGTGTGAAATTGGAGTTAGCGAGTAGCAAGTGAACTGATCTAGCATGACTGTCCCGAAGTTAGCAAATAGTTTAAACAAAAGCACTTAAATTGCATAGTGTCTCATATGCAATTTAACTTTTTAAGTGTTCGCAGATGACTGTGGTACTGCCATGCCATGAAAGCTCAGTCTTGCATAGTGCAGGTTACACTCAGGGGCACACGCTTTTTCCTGCAGACGCTTCTGTAACCTCCATTGTGTGAGCGGCTGTGTCAGTAACATGAGCAACCCAACTAATCGATAACGGCAACTAACTAATCGTTGACAATGAATTTCATTATCGATTTTATCCCTATTGTACAGTATATGCTCATCCAGGCACGTGCACAGGTAGGGCTCAACCTGTGCAGAGCACATGACCTTTTTGTAGTTACACTCGGAAGTGCCTTTTTTGTGGGTGGGGAGTTTTTTTTATTTTTTATAAATCAATGCTATTGGTAACCCTTTACGTCTGTTCGTCTTTTTAACATATATTTAACCAATTAAAGATATTCCAAAAGCGTATCTTTTAGAACCGCTCAAACTGTCAGTCAAACTTCACAACTCCGCCCCCTGAACACATGTCTGTCAGAGTCATAGAGCAGAAGCTGATGAACGTCTTCGTTTTGTAATGGTAACATATCTTGTTGGTTGAATGAGTTTAACGTTGTCTTTATGAAATAAACACTAGTATGTCTATAAAGGTTCATATACTGTAATTCATCACCACAGCGGTGTGATGTTGACGTAATGTGATGTTTTCGTTTTAATGATGGACAACTTGCACACATTCGCTTGTTAAAAACTCACGATTTGAGTTTGACACAAAGCAACCGAGTGATCCTTGTCAGCTAGGTAAAATAAATTATAAGAAGAAAGAAAACCGAAGAAAACCATAGATATGAAGCTGGATGTCTCCCAGCATATTAATATTGTGTTGAAGTCATAACATGATATCCTTTAAGTACTTGTGTGAAAATGAAACTTTATTAATTGAAACTCTGTAAATTTGTGTGAAAAGGAATGAAAGGTGTCTGTCAGGTTTACTGCCTAGTGTTCATTTGTTATGGAAACTGTAGTGATATGTACTTGTTGGTACATATTTCGTGTCTCGCTAAAAAAGAACAGGTAGGAAACAACATAAAGGGATTCAGTCTTAAAGATCTTATTTGTACACTGTGCACAAATCCAACAAATTCTTCTTTCGATGTAGTGCCAGTAAGTGTTGTGTAGAAAAAAATTATGTTGATTTGTGTTGTGAAAAAAGGGTTTGAAGTACTGAGTTTGTATTAAAAGGTGAAAATTGACGTTTTTGATATTTAATACAGTCAGGCTCGCAAAAGCCTTTAAGCAGACGGCCAGCCTGCTGTGGGCTGTATTAGATTTGGACCTCAGACAGCAGGTAGCTGAATAAACTCTGCACTCTTTGATTAGACTGGATCTAAATTTGCTCTAATAAATCACACCTCTGAATGTGATCATACGGTTTTCTCTCCGTTTTGTATGAAATCAAATTACTGTAGGATTTTATTGAGCTATAATTTAATCATAAAAGAGTGAAGCTTCACTCTGCTCTTGGTCTAAACTCTAGCTTTATTTCATCTGCCTCCTCCGGTTTGCATTATAAAAGAGACACACAAGACAGACAGAAAATACGATCAGTGTGGATTAGGGATTCCCCAGATCCTAAAATATTTCACGTCCCTCCTTAGATTTTAAAATAATTTTTCAATAACACATGTGCATGTTCATGGTTCTCTGATGTCAATAGACGCATGCCAGGTAAACAAATGAAATATTTTAAATGTGTTTTTAGGTGTATTTCTTTAAAGTGCTGTGTTTCTATTTTTTTTATTTTACTGATTTCAACCCATAAACCCACTTTGAGGAACCCTGTTCTAAATCATCAAAAACAAACAAACCTGAGATACTGAGAAATGTTTACTTAAATCTTCAAGATGTAACTTCAGAATTTAGAGGGGAAAAGTTGTAAGATGTAAAATTGTATTGTGAAATGTAAATTTAGAATTTCTTTCTTTCTTTCTTTCTTTTTTCTCAAAATTACAGATTTATGTCTCACAATAAATTTTTTGTCTGGAAATTCTGGAATTCTGTTTATCTCACATTTCTGAGTTCATTACTTGGAATGCTGAGATTACATCTATTTTCTATGTTATTTCTCACAATTTTGAATTTATTACTTGTAATTCTCAATTTATGAATTTCCATCTCACATTTACGAGTTACATTAATTCTAACATAAATATAAAATTATGTGAAAATAAGTTTTAAATAAACCTGTGATTGAGACAGGCTTCCATAATAAAGGATGGATACCCGACGGTACCCGATGGGCCGGGCCGGGATCGGACAGATATTTAGAAAGGATGCTCGGGTTCGGGTCGGGCTCGGTCACATCAGCGCGGATGTGCATCAGTGTTTTAACACTTTCCTACAGCGGCTTAATAAAAGCTGGCTTTCTGCACAAAAAAGTGCATGTGTCATTAGTATCACAAAACATAAATATCTTAATGCCTGTCGGGCTTGGGTCGGGTTCGGTAACAGCCCTGTCGGACGTGGGCCAGGCACGGACAAAAAAATGCTGCCCGATCCGCACTCTAGTCACAAAGGCACATCTTTGAACCTATTGCCTATTAGATATCTTAGAGCAGTAATGTGTACCTTTAAAGTGGTAATAAGTACTTTTACAACACTATTTTGAACCTTTTAGGGGTAAAGAAGGTATAAAGTTCCCCAAATGACAAGCTAGTGGAACCCTAAATGTAAAACTATTTGCACCTTTTCTATGAATGAAAGACCTGAAAAGCTAGACTTAAGCAGAGGTCAATTTAACCTCACTGATTAAGTAGAAGAACCAGTCAATTTATAACAGCAATCTCATGTAAACTTTTTTCTTTCCTATGGGTCAGGACTCTACAAAATTAGTCACTAATTGTTCCTGCCCAACAGTCCTGCATTGTATAATGATTTATGAAAGAAAGGCTGTATGCATGAAATAGGCAGAGGAAAATCATGCAAGATTTAGCACGTTTTTCTGATGACCTCATTGTGGCAGAGCGCCAGTGAATTCCTCTGGGCTTTTGTGCTGCGCTGTTCGTACAGTGAAGGTGAGTGTAAATACATCCTCCATCACAGTTCCAGATAGCAGAGGCTACAGCAAGGTCACGGGAGAACAAGGATCTGCTCTTCATTGACAGAAAACTCTCCAGATAAAAGCCACAGCTCAAGAGACCCGGAGGCCTTAGATTTCACGGTGTTCAGACTAAAAAGTCAGTGTAATAAGAAACCCCTGAAGATTATGTGAATAGAATATTATTTGGAGAGCACTTATATCGAGAAAATTTTCCCATTAAGCATATTGCATAGCCTCATGATTGCACTTTTTGAAGCTGCTTGTACTAATGTTATTAATCCTTTTGGATTGGAATATGTATGGTTTATATATTTTGTGCAATTTGATTTAATTGCCTATATGTGTCTATATATAGCCATATTAATATACAGTGTACATATAAATGTTTAATACTCTACATTCAGTAAATGCTTTAATATATATATATATATATATATAATCTATATTAAGATAACACATATATAAACACACACACATATACAGTGTGTTTATATATATATATATATATATACCTATATATTCCTCTGGGTCGCATCCATCTGTGCTACCAAAATCCAGTCGCCTTGCCAGACAATATATCCTCGTAGAATGAACGGTTTGTGTCTGCTGTCAAACGCAAAAGAACTTCTGCAGCCTCATCAGTAAATGTGAAGAGGTGAGCTCTCATTCCTGCTTCATCACACACCAGTCTGTGTGAATCTGTGCTTCACGGATGACAAAGTGAAGGCAGGTGACATGACAGAACTTTAGAGCAGAGTCTGGATCTCGCAGCAGTGGTTCTGTGTTTGCTGGGCGTCTCTGTCTCTGCCAGTGGTATTCTCAGCACGGATGCTGATCCAGGCAGTTGCTAGCAGCCGTCTCTAAGGAGTCCCCCATCATTTTAATCTCACCACAGAGACAGAGGCAAACGAGCCACAGAAACATAAGCAGATGTCAGGCTTTATTAAATATAGAGGGAGTTTTGTATAGACGCTGCTCTGGTGAACTGGATATATTAGTCTCTCGCATGTTACTTGTTTATTTACTGTATTGACACAAACAGATACTTATAGACAAAACCTGCCACGTTCTCGAGTCCCAACGGGCATAAGAATATGCAGGTCTGATGTTTTAATTGATTGCTGTAATGTTACTCGGTTACATACGAGCGTGCAGCTGAAGGTGGTTTACTGACAAAAGTTGAATCACAACTAATGTCTATATTGAAAAGTCTGTTCTATAAAAGCCCTGTATAGTCACAGCCCAAAAGAAGCTTTCTTTTAGTACGAATAATCACATAAGACTAATTTTTGCTTTTAAAAACAGCTAAATGAAGCACAATAAAATGCACAGGGGCTGTCTTTAAGATCTTGCACTGAGCAAATAACAAAAGACACATGTCTGCATGTGTACACCATGTAAAGAAAAATTATTATACCTGCAGGTTTTCAAAGTACACCGTACAGTTATTAAAAAACTCTCTCTCAAAAAAAAAGAGTTGACTCGTTGAAATCAGTCATTTTTAAAACCATTTTATGTTGACCTCAATATGAAATATTAGCATTTTGCCCACCCGCACGACCTGATTTTGCCAAGTTCAAAGTATCCCTAGGTCGTTGTGATTTCAGCATCTGCCTTCTCAATGTGGACATAAATACATAAACAACATCTCCAGGACTGCTCTGAGAGTCACTTCATGTGCATTTTACCGTTTCACTTGAGTAAACCAGCATATCATATACACACAGCAATGTAACGGTGTTCACGGCAACCCGTCAAAATAAAAGTGCGGTTTAGACATTGTGTGAGAAATATATACTACGGTTGCCACACCTCAAGACATCGATCAGATGATATATTTCAAGGGATTCGTCCGGTTTTTCTACTCATATCGCTATTGTGAGTAGGATTATTTCTTCTGCATCTCATCCAACGACTTTGTTGCTTGTTCCAAAACGTCAATTTAAAGCTGGCAATGGAGGCATGAGCCGTTAATATCAGACTAATGTAGTTAATAATGAAGTTATTAGAAAGAGAGCGAAAGAGACAGAGAAAGAGAAGAGAGAGAGAGAGAAAGAGCTTGTATGAATTAGGCTACCTCTGTGTGTCCCTGAAGCATTGTCTCTAAACTGTAAGTCTGGTTTAAGATGCAGCGCTGTTATTACCTCGCTAGTGAGAAATGTCATGTGTAGCCTTTAAGTTGCTACACTAGGCTAACTGATAAAATCGTCAGGGCAGCGCTGACAACAAGTTTTTGTGTGTAACCGTAGTGTGCCTAATTAATATGCGAAGTGATATGGAACCGTAATGCGTTCAAGAGAGCTGCCTGGAACTACGTTCGCCGCGTTTCCCTGAAAATAATTGCAAACCTCAGAATGTTCTTCAGCCAATCAGATTCAAGCATTCAACGGCCCCGTAGTATAAAAGCTTATAAACACTGCTTTAAAATTCAATCATCAAATTGGGGTTTGGAAAAACAAATTGTTGAACGAATCATTTGAGAGTCATTAACCAAATAACATTAAATAAAATGCATATTATAAGACAAATATTTATTTGTTTTATTAAACAATGTATAGAATCCAATAGAAGCTTGTTTCCACCACAGGATAAAACATAAAAAGATAATTAATTGTGTCTTTTTATTTTAGAATTCAAAATTTTCTTATCACAATTACATATTATGAAGTCAGAATGGCAAAATATATACTCACAATTTTGAGAAATAAACTGAGAATTGCATGCTAGAGATTTTATTTCTTAGAGTTGTGATCAATTATGGCAATTTAAATTTAGCTTTACTTTTTTTGTAGATTCACAGCTGTGAGTTACAGTATAATGAAAGAAGAGCAGATATAATCTCACAAATGTGAGGAAAAAATAGTTTCTGACTTTATTTCTCACAATTACAAGTCGGACAAAAAGGTTTAAAACATTCATTTAGATCAATGTGTATGTGTGTGTGTGTGTGTGTGTTTGTGTATATTATATATGAATGCACAGCACTTTGACAAAGATCCTTTTATTGCAGAAAACTGTCCTCACAAAAATATGGCTTACAGACACAGCCCAATAAAGGGAACACAGCAGGTGATTTGAACTCTGGCAGTAATTGTCTTAAAATTTATTATTGAATCTTAAAGTGCTGGTCGAAGAAAATGGATTTAGAGATGAGACGCTCAGGGAGGGTTTTATTGTACAGGCTGTGTTGGTAAAGCATGCTTAAGTTTTAGCACTCTAAAGTCAGACACAAAGTAAAAAAAAAAAACGTAAGGATTAACAAAAATCGAGATTGACTCTTTGACCTGACTAATACACATGTTGGGTGACTAGCAGATCATTACTTAAACAACATTTTAACATTTTAGAAATCGTCCGCTCCACATAACTATATAATGTCACGAGGCAGCCGCCTTCCCTAGTCATCATCACCACCCCGTCCCTTTTTTCGCCGCTCTGTTGTAGTCTCCCGATGGGAGTGGGCATGTGAGAGAGGAGGAGCGCTGGAATGGGTAGGTCTTATGGCGTGCGTTGAGTCGAATGAAGCCAGAGCCGCGAGTCGCAGGACGAGTACCGCACCCGTGAAACAGATGCTGGGCCATTGAGTATCCTTTTCACATGCGGACTAGGCCCCAGAAGGATGAAGCTGCTACAGAAGCTGCCGCCTCTCGCGTCCCGGACCTGAAAGGCGAGCGCGTGGAAGTGTATTTTTCATGTAACCTATGTTTTGTCAATGTTAAAATTATTCTTAATATATCAATAAAAAGTGTGACAGACTTTTGCTCTAGTCTTTATCACTTTATTAAATTGAGCAAAACAAAAAGACAGAGTTTACCTTCAGAAGCTGTCATTAGACTTAGTAAATGGTCTCTTGCCTGAACCCTCAATGCGATAACAACAAGTGTTGGGAAACAAACCCTATGACCATTCAATTGGGTTGTATTTGGATCACAGATACCGTCCGGACAGTCCGACCCAATATGACAATATTGAAATACCTTGTTCCATTGAACAGCAGAAATTATTTTATTTACACTGCTTAGGGTCAACAAAATGCTTTTCCAATGAGGCGCCGACTCCGCCCACACAACTATTACGGGACACCGACCAAGTAAATTCTGCTGTGTATATTTCTAATATTTTTTTCGCTTTTATTTATACCGTTGATTTTGCATTTATTAGCGTTTTCAGCTATTTGTCTTGTATGAAGTATGCAAAGCTATTCTTTTAATAAAATATGGTGTGCGTTTCACTGTCTCACCGAATCGTTTTGTGTTTAATATGGTGCACATAGACAAATTGCTGCATTAATTGTTTTATCATGTCTGGTTAGGACAAAGTTTGTTTTAACAGCATCTGTGTATTCAGATTTTTGTGTTAAAACCTGAGCAAGGTCTCACAGGAAGCAATGAAAAGCTTAATTTGTTTTTGTAATATCTTGAGTTATGTGAGCTATACCCCCATTCACTTGTACACCCATAACAAAATCTGTAGGGAGAGTGAGTACATGATTATAATCATCAATATGCACTAGTCACTGCCTCAGAGGGCCAAAGCTTTGAGCTCAATACTGCAGCGCTCAAAGAGTCAATTATGTACATTGTAGAGCTGCAAAAATAAGCTGTTTACTTCAAAACTGTGTTGGATGAAATTCAGCATAACTTGTGGTAAAGCTGCATACCTTTAATTATTGTCAATAAGTATCATAAGGTTATGAAATGTTTCTAATGTTTCCCTGCGCTGTATGTATTTGCAGTGATATTGCTGCCTGTTGTTAAAGCCTTTTTAAATAAAGGATTTAAACTAATTTTAATGAATAATGGGGAAAATTTGCACTACTAAAATTAATTAATTTTAAAACACTTTGTTTGAGTATTTGAGTTATTTGAGTAGGGCTATGTTTCACAGTTTTTTTTCTTTTTAATTCCTTGTGAAATTCATTTGTGATTTCTGCAAGTGAGTCTGGGAGTCAAAAGGATTGATATGCGTGTTATATGTATATATATTAACAGCCATACTGATATGTAGTGGTTAAACTATGGCATTTTTATTTTCTGGCCACTAATTTGATTCTTTGCACTGGAATAAAAAAAAAAAAATCTAACCCTAAATACTACGCCTATTGTAATATAAATAATAAACTTTTATAATGTAAAATATTAATGCTGTCTCTTTATCACTGCCCAGACTATGCCCAAAATATGATTGTAAAATGTATTCAGCATAGTTGTCAATAAACAATCAATGCACATGATTTGTTAATAATAACTAGAAATTGTTGCAAATAGAATGAAACATCTAGGTTACGAAAGTAACCCACGTTCCCTGAAGGAGGTTACATATGGAAACTTGCCAGAGAGACCAATTGCCTTTGAGCTTCAAACAAAAGGCCAAAGAATATTGGCGTGCACTTGATTGCATTCACTTTATCAGTACATGAGTATAAGAGGGCACGAATGCAGTGCACATGCAGGTTTTCACTGAAGAGCCAAGCCGGCGTCAGCGCGACCTCAGAGTCATGGCATGAAAGTGTAATGTCTCCATTACCTCCTTCAGGGATCATGGGTTACGTTCATAACCTAGATGTTACCCTTTCAGTTGAATCACTTCAACGTTACATATGGGAACACCCGTGGAACAGGCCATGACCCTAGAGGCCACGTTACGCAGAGACCCCTACGCTGACAGGCGAACTATTTTTTCAACTTTGCCAGCAGAGAAGTCTGCACGTAACCTTCCCAAAAATTGTACTGTTGTACTGAATGACTAAAAACACATAGTTCGTACATGTGGGTTCAGGAATGGAATATATTGAATATATCGTATAGGTCTATACTACTCTGCTCTAGGTCTAACTGCAGGGCAGGGGCCCCCCGCTCACCTGCTGTCTTCAGTGAAGACGCGGAAGGACACAGCCTCTACACGAAGATTGTAGAACCTGGTGAAGGGGCACGGCTCTTCCTGGTAAAGATAGGCCAGAGAGATGGCTTTAACCACTCAATGAGCCAACCTCTGTTTGGAGACAGCATTCTCTTTCTGCTCTCCACCATAGCAAACAAAGCGCTGCTGGGAGTGCCTGGTGCTCCGAGTGTGGTCAGTGTACAGGCGCAATGCGCATACAGGACACAACTCTAAGGCCAGGTCTGCCTCCTTGTGGGGCAGAGCTTGTAGGTTCACTGCTGAATCGCGGAAGGGTGTGGTAGAAACCTTGGGCACGTAGCTGGGCCGGGGTCTCAATATGACATGAGAGTCAGCCGGGCCGAACTCTAGGCACTCTTCGTCGACAGAGAAGGCTCATAGGTCCACTACCCTCCTGATGGAGGCCAGTGTAGTCAGAAGCGCTGTTTTCAGGGTGAGATATTTTAAGCCCACTGACTGAAGGGGCTCGAATGGGACCTACCGCAGGTCTTGTAGGGCGACAGCGAGGTCTCAAGGGGGTGCGAGGTGTGGTCTTGGGGGATTAACCCGACGCGCACCTCTGAGGAACCTTACGATGAGTTGATGCTTCCAGAGGGCAGTCATTTCGACAGAGTTCAGCTCCATACCCAGATAAGAGATCCTTTGCACCGGGGAGAGTTTGCTCTTCTCTCAGCTGACCTGAAGACCCAAATGGCTGAGGTGCTTTAGCACCAGGTCCCTGTGCATGCACAAAAGATCCCTCGAGTTCCTGCTTTGCCCCTTGGTTAGGACCACTCTCGTGAAGGTGCTTCAACGCCTTGGCCTGGCAGCATTGCCATAGTGTGCAGGGCGGTAGAAGCCTGTCCAGTGGAAAAATAAGCCTTGCCCGCCAGAGCGGACAACAGCTTACATGCCTTGGACGGGAGCCCTTGGATGGCTGACCCCGCCAGATGGGGGCACCGCGCGGACACAGGTGTACCGCAACTGCACGCTCACCTGAGGGATCGCCACGTACCCCCTGGCTGCACCACCATTAAGAGTGGTAAGAGGCGAGGAGCCTGAGCGCAAGCGTGACGAGTACAGGACCTGCTACGACCTGATCAGATCCTCGTGCACCTCCAAGAAGAAAGGCACTGGAGGAGAACGTGGCAGGGCCGTGGTTCTAGCCCCCAGAAACCAATCATCCAGCCGTGAGGGGTCGAAGGTGCACGTGGCACCTCCAAACTGATTCCCTCAGCGGCGTGAAGGAGCATAGGAGCAGACATTGTAGCGCGGAACCCTCCCGACACGGTTTCTGCCTCACCATCTGACTCACCCTTTGACGCTGCAGAAAACATCTCAATATCTTGGTGCGCCCCGTAGGACACACTTCGCCCTGCTATGGGGGAAACGGATCTCCTTCGGGAGGACCATGGGTCTACGAAGGGGAATATATATATAATATTCATTTAACATTTTATTTAAAATTAACATTTTAGTTTTAATAAACTTTATTATGGTTATATGGTTTAATTTTCAGCTTCGTTAACCATAACATAACCATGTATGCATGTTGATATTATATATAAATTAAAGTATATAAATTTAAATATATACACATACACTGTATAGGACAAATTGTATTGTCCTATAGTCCTATGTAATGTATATATCAATATCAGTATTTCTAATAGGCAATATATGAAACTTCTACATGGGGTATTTGCTTACATTGACTGATTCTATTATGACGGTTATATAATTTTTTTCTTCTACTTCTTTTTATTCATTGTTATAAATGTCTTGTTTTTATTTAAGTTTTTGAATACATACTACATACATAGATTTTCTATTGTGTGGAAAAACAAAAAGACTCTGTGCAGAATGTTGGCAGGAAAGTCCTTGAATTGTCTGAGAGCTGCCAAGGTCGATGAAAATTTGATCAGCATTGAAATGGCCTGGCCTGGTGCGTTTTAATCGTTCAAAAAACCCTCTAAATTCCCTGCTCTCACCCGGTTGCTGACCAGAACTGGGCTATTTGCATTTTACAGGCTAGAACGGTCACAGTTTACTTCTTCATCTCAGGCGAACTGCCAATACTGAGGCCAAAGGCAAACAGAAAGCACAATCTTAGCATTTTTTTGCACTTTGCATCTGTGAGTGAACCTTAAAATATTACTTCTGACTGAGGCCTTTTTCAACAGGCTTGAGTTTTCTAATATTGAAGCCTTAAGATGGAGAGTAAACAGGTTAAATGTTCAAAATTTTGATCATTTGCCAACTTTATTTGAGTCATTTATGTACTGTAGCACATTTGTAACTTTCAAAAGTCAAGATGCTAATTTTCAAGTATTTCAATTTATTGTATGCCACACCTTTAAAAGAAATAAACTGTTTATATTTTAAATTGTTTTTTGTTTCTAGATTTTAGTACATATATTGAAATTAGAAACCTGGCAAACCATCTGAAATATTATACTATATATTATAAATATTATACATTTTATATAAGAAATATAACAATAATGTATTGCTTGGAGAAAAAAAAAACCTGAAGAATTTTCTCTAGCTTTTCATTCTGCAGCATGTACAGCCTGAAATAAACATCCACTCCAAGTAGTGAAATTATGCAAATGATATTATATAAACCCCTATGTTCAACTTAATTATGATATTATTATCACAAAAGAAAAAAAATACAATTTCCATCTTTAAAAACTGCAGTTTAATATTGCATCCAATAAGAGGAGGACATGAAAAATGTGCTGCATAGTAGGAATGACCCATTTATACTTCATTGTAGCGCTTGTAGTTGTCGCAGCATGATGAAAATGAATTTATGTAATGGGGTGGAGGGTGGTGGCGGCTTTGGAAAAAGGACAGATGAGGCTTGAGGCAACGGAAATCTCCTTCACCCTCCCTTTAGGTAAAAATGAGAGGCGAGCACGAACAGTGCGGCCAACGTTTCATATCACAAATTCATTAAACACAATCAAGATGCTATCTAAATGACTAGCAATAAATGACTTTCCATTTCAAGCTCTGATTTTCATTCCATGTAATACTATACAGTATAGCGTGTTGTTTCAGTGTTGTGTAATATTGTGGAACTGGATTTTTTATAAAATGACATTTTCATTTTTATGCTTTTTAAATGACACGCAAACACTGTAAAACTACGTTTCTCTTTAAAAGGATTTCACAAATGAGTTAGGGATTTGGTTGTTTTAAAACTATGTACTTAGTTTTGGACAACATCATAAATACTTTTTTTCAAAATAGTTGAATAGTGTAAAAAAAGTTATTTATATATATGTGTGTGTGTGTGTGTGTGTGTAGTTTTATGAAAGCTATTAAGCAGTCTTCGTTTTTATATTTTTTTATAATATATAGCATCAAAATTTATATATTTATATATATATATATGTGTGTGTATATATATATATATATATATATTTATATATATATATATATATATCAACTGATTAGTTATGATTAATTGCAATTAATTTTTTGTGTAGAAACTTTTTATACTTTTTGTGCTTTTTATTTTACTATTTATTATTTATACACACATTTTTCTGAAAATTATACATGCATGCACACACACATGTACTATGTGCACAAAAGCTTTTATTTTGGATGTGATAAATCATTGGACAGTATTTATATTTACACTATACTGCCAAAATGATTGAGTCACCCCCTTCAGATAAACAGATCTAATTACTTTAGTAATTTCCATGAGTGCAAGCCTTAGCATTTATGCATACAATTATATCCTAGGGAATTGTGTGTTTCTAATTTTATAAGGTTTTCTAATTATAAGGTTTAAAAAGAAGTGATTGATTCAGTCAGTGTGGAAGATCTTGACTGGTCTGCAGAAAGCAAAGTCATAATGCCAGCTGGACACCTCTGCTGTGACTTTAAATACAGACCCTGTATTTACCCAAAAACTCACTAAACGCCATCATCATGATAGAATAAAAAAGAGTCCTGTGCGAACGGTTACTATTAAATTAGAAGCACACAATTCCCTAGAATATTGGGGTGACTCAATACTTTTGGCAATATAGAGAGTGTGTGTGTATATATGTATGTGTGTGTGTGTGTGTCCGTTAATTAAATGAATGAATGTATTTTTATTTCCTATATATTAAATTATAGTACCAAAATAGCCTTTTAAATTAGCTAGTAATCGAATATGTGGACAATGCTAGTATATAGGCTTGAAATTTTATCATAATCTCGCATACAATAATAGTTCCATATGGCATCCATGAGAATTTCCAGAGAAATCCAGCTTCAGGGAAAACAGGCTTAGCAAAACACGTCTCACTACAAATCAAGTGAAACACTGTAATCATCTGCTGTGAGTTCTTTGCTTTAAATCACGCAGCAAAAACACAACTGATAATGAATTTAAGCCATATAATGCTTTTGGGTTTAGTTTGTTTGACCGTTACATCCCCTGTAGTTTAATAATGAAGAATGATCAGATGTGTCCGAACTTTTGTTTGATTTTGTAATTAGCATCGATGCCATAGGCTACACAGTGATTCTGGTAATGCTCATGGCTAGTGGGTTTTATTTAAGCTGGCTCTCTGAAGCAGTAATCGCACCGTAAAAGAGTGCTGCTGTGTACGAATGACCTTAAAATTACATAATCTCCTTTATTAAATTTCAAATCTCCGCTCTGTGCAGGGCATGAAAGTTATGCTAATACATATTAGCATCACTTTTCCCAACCTCAAACAGATGCCACAGGACTGGTCTCAAATCAGCATCATCCTGGTAACCTTTAGCATTTGTGCTGTGACTCAGCGGTGCCCAGCTGTTTACCCTGAGCGTATTGCCGCTTTGTGTGTTAGATCTTGTGTGTGAAGTGCAGGCCTGGGGAACAGAAGGCAATGAAACCTTAATTACATCCTCCCTTATCTTGCTTCCTTCTCTCTCGTCCTCTGGAGCTGCGTTCTATCAGCACTTTGAATTCAAGTGCTCTGCACGCCGACTCACCTGTGGATAAACAGCATCAGGGAACCATTGTTTGAGAATCGGGAACTTCATCTAAACAATATTCCACCTTCTGCTCCGCCACATTTTTCCGCTCATGTACATCCTCCTTCTGCGGTTATCTTGGGGTTTTCATTAGCCATCTAATAATAATACCAAAACAGATTTTTACGGAGGTGTAGGAACAATCCGAAGAGGGCTGGGCGTTATCAAACATATCAGCTTGATTCATGAATATGAATTATTATTGTTGTTTTATGTGACTGGCTTTTATGTGACAATTTTTAATAGTATTACAGTTTTTAAATGTGATCTATAAGATTACTATGTATTTATTTATTTTTATAAATGTCAATATATTTAAATATAAATGTTGAAAATATTGAATATAATTTAATGTATTATATAATTTAATATATTGCAAAATATATTCTTGTGGTGCAAAGCTGAATTGTTAATTTTAATCTGATTTTTTTTTATCCTCTTTATATATATATTAGGGCTGTCAAATGATTAACATTTTTAATCAAATTAATCAGGATTAATCACTATTTGCAACGACACCTGAATCTTAACCATTTTTTTTTTCTGGAATGCATACCAAAAAATAAATAACAGGACACAGATACATTATTTTCATAATATGTCTGTTTATTATAACGTTATTGGTGGTTTAAATCAAGCTAAAACATACCATGATATTTGTCTTTGTAACGATAAAGATCTTTTACCTTAACGGTTGCACACTGCACGCGTAAGCAGCGCGTATGCCGAGCGGAAGCAGCGAGCGGCAATTGTGCGTTCATCACACGTTTGTCGCGCGCAGTTGAACCGAAACTATCGTGCGAGGCACTGCCGCTCCTGCGCTGCCTTGACCAAAGTATTTAAGTTACGTCCAACAGACAGGAACTGTTTACAAGCCTCAACAAAATGACGCTCCTCAGTTGTTGACATAGTCACCGTAAAAGACTTCAGTTCCCACGTGTCACTGATGCAAAGTGC
>JAUCMT010000160.1:19541902-19563499 GCA_032357475.1 Enteromius thamalakanensis
ATTTTTTTTAACAGAATAAAAAGTTAAAAAAAATACCTGCATTTTTCCTAGAATAGCGTCTTTTTTATTGTAGAGCAAGTACAATAATATAATTAAAATCAAGTTAAATTATATTTCTGAAATGTTTTTTTGTCTTAAGTGCAAATAGTTATGCCTTTCAATGCATAATACGCACCAATCAAATAAAATAAAATATTACATTGCAATCAGTTTTGCTTAATTTTTTATCGCCAGCAAAATCATGTCAAATATTTGACAAATCTCCCATCCCTCTAGTTCAAGTGCTCACATAAACGCTCCATATATCTTGCATAAATCTGATCGTTTTTCTCAACGTTTCATGAGGAGCCGATTAGATACTAAAACACTGTAATGAAATCTCTTTCTGAGGGTTTGCCGGTGGTAAATTATAGCAATTACTGCATAAAAAACACACAGAGGCAGGCAAAAGATAATATCATAATCACATTATACAGTCAGGATCCCTTTACTTCCAAAACACAGCCATGCTCTGGTTTAATAGTAGCAATTCTGTTTTATTTGTTGTACCTTCGCAGAAAGTTTATATCTTTGCTGATTACAGAAGGGCTGAATAGTAAGGGAGGGAATACGCATGGTACATAGAAAACACAATTCAACTTAATCATAATAATAATAAACTATTTAGTATTTATTTACATTTGGGCTAAGAACAGAATAATTTAAGCTACTATACTCGTTTTGGACATACAGATGGCTTTTCTGTCATTCAGTAGTACACATTTGGTTTCCTTTAGGAAATACTTCACGTTTGCTGATAAACAGATGCATTCTGGGGTCAAAAACAAACACATTCGAGTGCTGTAAAATTGACGCGTTACCATCTTGCGAATACGATGCATCAGGATTAAAGGATGACTCCACACTAAAACGAAAATGTTGTCATTAATCATTTACTTCCATTTTGTTCCAAGCATGTAAATGTTTGTTCGTCTTCGAAACACAATTTAAGATATTTTGGATAAAAAGTGGGAGGCTTGTGACTGTCCCATTGACTGACAATTAATGAACACTGTCAAGGTCCAAAAAAGTATGAAAGACATCATCAGAATAGTTCATCCGTCACCAGCGGTTCAACTGTAGCGATGTGAAGCAACGAGAATACTTTTGTTCAGAAAGAAAACAAAAACAATGACTTTATTCAACGATTTGACACGTAACATCACTGTAGCACCAAATAGCACTATGTTACGGTGCAAAATCGTTAAATAAACTTATTTTTGTTTAAAAAATGATTTTAAAATGCAGTTAAAATCAAGTTAAATTATATTTCTGAATTGCTTTTTTCTCAAACAAGAGTTTGGAGATGGTAAATTATAGCAATTACTGCATAAAAATTAAGTTACATTTATTCAACGTTTCGGCACTGTAATGCAAATTGCGCCGAATCATTATTTTTTGTTTTCTTTCCGTACAAAAGGCATGCTCATAACTTAATAAAGTTACAGTTAAACCACTGATGGCATATGGGCTATTCTGACAATGTCTTTCGTACTTTTCTGGACCTCAACAGCGTTCATGGGCGTACTTGGCAGTCAATGAGACAAGCCTCCTTGTTTTCATCCACAATATCTTAATTTATAATATTAAGATATCTTAAGATATAATAAGGGGGTAAGTGATTAATGAGAAAATGTTCATTTGGGGATGGACTATCCCTTTAAGTGCTAGCGATGACCTTGTTTGTCAGGTTTAAAACGTGGATAGTTAGGGTGTGAGCGTGGCAGAAATCAAAGTGCATGAACTTCAACGCCAACCAGAATACTAGGAGCGAGTCTGACATCGAGCAGCGTTCTTCCAGCTCAGCGTCAGCCGAATGGCTTCAAGCCTGTAACCTACGTTTTTTAGGCACGGATTAAAAAAACAAGGCACCTATAGCGTCGAAGCATCAACACTGTCCCGAAAAAAGAAAGCAGTACATTTGCACATGGCAGCATCCGGTTCTCTGCTCTTTTACTCTTTGAGCTGGAACTAAAACAACAAAATATTCCCTTATTTTAGACATCAGAAGGTCTATGTACAATACAGTTCGAACGCGTTAACATTCAGAATGAAAATGTGCTTTTTACATTCAGAGGGAGACATCTCCACATCAGCTTTGTGGTCTACGATCTGCGCTACTCTTGTGTTTAAAATAAAAGGCTTTTTTTTCAGTAATAACAATACGGTAAGAGCCAGCACAATGACTATCATAATTATAATAATAATTTAAAAAAACAACAAAAAACTACTTTTTTACGTTTTGCTAGCTATTGCCTCCTGAGATGATGGGCTCCTGCTTTGAATTCCGGGTAAATGGTTGCTGGAATGTTTTGGTGAAAGGCATACAGCGTCTGGGAACGAGGGCGAGTGTGTGTTTGAATAAGAGTGCTGCGTTTGATTGAAAAGCTGCAAACATTCAGGTGACTCGGAGGGGAAGAGGAAAACCTGAATGGGAGCAGGAGATGGGAGTTTGGCAGCAGAGGTCTTGAATGCAGTAGCTCGCTCTCTCCGTCCTCCTGCTCTCCCTCTGCTGGGCTAATGAGATGCTATCAGGTGACGCTCAGCTGGGCGAAGCCAATCAGCTTCACCTCATCTGGGATCTCTGTGCTGTCACAACCAGACGCCTGGAGACACAAACACAAAGAAACAAATGCATGTTAATGCGGCTGAAACAAATCACAGCCTGGGTGACTGCTGAAGCATTATTTAAAGGAATGTTCCGGGTTAAGCGTGTTAAGCTTTTTTCCACACTGGTGGCATAATGTAGGTTAATACGTAAAATAATGTGACGCATAGCAGAAAATAAAGCAAGTAAAATAAGTAAAAATAGAATATGTGGCATAACTGAAGTGACAATAGGCAATAATTGGACTAATAAATAAACAAGTCAATAAAATTTGGTATTGTTAAAATAAAAATACAATAAAATAAAAAATTTGGCATAATGAAGAATACCACATGCAACAACTAAAAAATTGAATTGAATTAAATTAAACGAACATAATGGAGATTACATAAGCACATAAAATGATAATAAAATTTAATTAAAAACATACTATAATAAATACATAATCATAGGCATAATCTAGATTATCAAAGGCAATAATGAAATCAAATCAAATAAATCTGCTTTAAAAAATAAACACATACACACAAAACATTATACATATTGGGATCGAAGATAATTCATTATAATGTAATGTAATTATAAAAAAAAGTTTTTACTTAATAATCCATTTAACTGCTTTAACAATAATAACAGGTTTTCATATTTGCTGTTAAACCCTCCAGAACGTGGGAACAGATTCACTTACATTTCAAATGCATACAATAAATAAAATAAACTGAATAAATGAAAATTTGCATTAATTGGTACTCAACATAACGCCCCAAATTATTTAAATATTGTTTAGTGCAATACTTGCACTGAAGCTGATCATTCCTTTACTTCATATTTAGACATTATTTCCAAAAACAAATATCTAAAGGACTTCAAAAAGGGAGGTTAAGGGATGGAAGGCAGAAGAAAGCATGAAATAGCAATGAAATAGTGGTCTGTTTTTGAGTGTCTAATGACGGAGCGGCGCTGGGCAGAGAGCAGATCATCTTATCGCAGGTAACACCAGCCTGAGTGTCTGGAGGAAATCGATTACTTGTCGTTTTTTCTGGAGGAGACACAGAAACTATCAGCCGCTCAGGGTCAGACGACTGACAGAGGTGTGTGTGTAAGATACGGGGTCTTGTGTGTGTATTTATGTGTTGGTCAGCGTCTGCTCTCTCTGAAAAACACTGCAGTGAAATACGGGTTTGAGTTCACGCTCCTGCTAAATAAGAGGGACTGTGACCCGTAGAAAGGTCCGACCATAAAACTCCTGGCTGACGTAACTCACATTTCTCCTGGGCGAAGCATTATGAATTACTCACAGGAGGAGGAAGGACTGCTTCTATCATTCTGTGTGTGTGAGTGTGTTTGAGTGCTTTACGCTGATGGACACACATACTGGTAAAATAAAGTGATATGTAGAACTATGGAGAATGAACTGTTTGTGCTATAATGATAAACATGTCCAGAAATGTATTTTTTATACATATATAATATATAAATATATTATACACTTAATAGATTTAATCTAAAATATATAGATTTTTCTATTATTGCATTATTTTTAAATTTATCTTTGTGGAGTGTTCCCTCTATCTATGCACACACAATAAATAAATTAATTACTTGTATTATTAATACATTTTTGCTATATTAAAATTGTTCTCTGAATTTTTCTCCCTCTTTCTATAAATATAAATGATATGAAATGAAACACATTTAAAGAACTATTTTTCATTAAAAAAAAAAATTAACTGAACAATTAAATATATAAAATTATAATAAAATAGATTAAACAGATATAGTTAAAATGAAAAATAAATATTTAATAAAAACTAAATTAATTTAGCAAATAAATCAAAAAATTATTTAATAAAAAAATAAAAAAGAAGAAAAATATATATAGATATATACACACACAAATATTGTAATTAATTTATTGTAAATAAAATAAAATAAAAACATTTATTTTGCTTAATTTTTTTCTGTACAATAACATCTTATTTAAATGCAATAAATCATATGTGTGCTCTGCGCCTAATAATGGCCTTCAGCTGGGATTATATTGAAAATGCAGCAGTAGCAAAGCCTTTTGCACCAAATAACTGAATTGAGCGATAAATATGATCATGCCACAAAAACCACCAACTTTACCAATACCACTAATTTAGTTATTACACTACAAATTTGTGGCTTATTTAAAAACTATATTGGCTTGTTTGGAGTAAACAATACCAACTTTTGTTTGCATGACACAACATCACTTTCACAAGCCAATACAATGCAGTCAAGCATCAGCTCTAATGCATATAAACCACTACGCACAGGCCACGTGCGCACACAGCAACCACAAACAGAGGTTTTCTTCACGGTTCAATATTCAAGCAGCTTAATTGTTGCACACAGTGTAGTCAGGAGTGACATTAGTAAATGAGATCGGAGGACCGGGCCGCCTGAGATTTTCCCCACACACGCTTCCTTCCTGTTACACATGCACATTTCTCAGAGCTGTTTTCTAATCATGATGTGAAGTTCTCTCCAGGGACGCTCAAGCTGGAATTAAACAATAAAACTCCACACTTCCTAATGCGCTTTTCGAAATACTCCAGGTGTGAGAAAGAAATGCATTCTGGGAGCTCTGTGGAGGGTCGGAGGGTGAAGTTAAGGGTACGAGCTGTAGAATGCGGCAGATGCTGTAGAAATAGCTGCAGCAGAATGAGCTGACTGCTAACACGCAGATGTTGTTTACCGCCAGCACACGGCTCTATCCAACACCGTAATTAAACACCACCGGGACCTGCCCTTAACGCTTACGGTTCTCTAGAAATAGTTTATCTAAGAATGAAAATGACGTTGTTATTTACTCATGCCATGTTGTTTCAAATAAATAAGCACAGCTCTTAAAAACAGAGCGACAGTGAGCCTAGATTATGTTTAAACTGGATTTTGATTTAAGCATTAAACTTTAAGATACAACACAGGAAAGCTTATTTTTGGATGTAAGGCGCAATGGGGCTTTTATATTTTCATCTAAACCACTAGACAACTAAAACAGTGCTGTATTACTTTCCAAACCATCCGCTTTTCAAGATTCACATGTGTATTTCTTTGATCCTTGACAGCTAATTTGTGTTTTTTAAAACGTTGTAGATTTAAGTAGCAAATTAAAATCTATGAAATTAATGCATATATTTTGAGACAAAGGTCTTTTAATATAGTTAAAGCCACAGTTTTTAAATAACGAAAGAATATGTAAAAGTATGGTATTAGGGGTAATAAGCACCCCTGCTGTTGGGGCTAAAGGCGCCGTGATAAACATGAAAATGAATAGGTGCCTGACCGTTGAACAATTATTAACTTAGACATTATTTAAAAAAATTATTTTAGTTGAAGTATTTGTATCAATACCATGTGTGGGGTAAAAGACCCCTCTTGCCATCTCGTGCATTTATAAAAACATACATTTATATACAGACATAAAAAAATAAATAAACTTGAATGATTTAGTTTCACACAAAATCTGTTGTTCCATTAATGTTCAATACAATGTATCATTTTTCTGAAATTATACATTTTAGGTGCAGTGAATAGCATATTTTTTAAGGTGGGCCTTTAGCCTTTAGCCAAAACCATAAAAAATAGTAAAAATAGAAGAAAAAAAAAACCTACCTAATTATAAAAATAGTTGTGATATGACTTGCATTTGAATTCATCTAGCAGCTAAATTTCTCATATTAACGTCAAGTATTAAAGTAATTAAAACTAAATAAACTAAAACTTTTTTTTTCAAACAATAGAAAATATAAAAATGTGTATCTTATATGATGGTATCTCAATTTTGTTATTATTATAATAATAGTAAACTTACAAAGAATACATTTTTAAAAATACAATATTTCTTTCTTAAATACAGACTATAGACGGTTTCAACGACAACAACTTGCATGCATGCTGTTGTGGCCCTAACTTAACTTCCGGTAGACATTCAAACAGTATCAATAACAACAGCTGTCCCTTAAAGTCCCTTAAAGTAGATTATTATTTTGATAACAAGCGAAATATGTTTGCTGTGTAAATCAGATGAATTTATTAAAAATGCAAACTCATTCTCCGCCAACAGGAGGTGCTTGAATTTTCTTAAGAAAGTCTTTCTTCAGAAACACAGTGATTGATTTTTAAACATGCATTACGTGCTCATGTTTATTCAACAAAGCCTTCTGGAAAACCGATCGGTTTTTATATTGTGGCAAGGTGCCACAAATGTATGGGAAACCTATCCCACAGCACAAAAACCTGATACCAACCCACAAGCCTTTACCCAACAGCAATTTTAAGATCTCTCCACAGGTATTCAAAGGGATTTAGATCTGGACTCATTGCTGGCCACTTTAGAACTCTCCAGCACTTTGTTGCCATCCATTTCTGGGTCATTGTCCTGCTGGAAGCAACCTTTGGGTTACAAGTCCAACTCCCTATCCAATAGGCCACAACTGCCCCTGAGGTGAGTTTACTGGAGCATCACATGGAAATTAGGTGCTGGGTGTCCGGCCAGAGGAGAACTGGACCCAACTAAGACTGGTTCTCAGAAGGTTTTTTTCCCCATTCTCTCATGGATGGGGTTTTGGTTCGTTGACATGGTCGCCTCTGGCTTGCTTAGTTGGGACACCTGATTTCTAGTGATTATCTTCGTTTTTGATTGTCTCTGCATTTGATAAATAAAGTTTAATCTCGTCATTATACATTACCATCACTCTATTTTCCTACTTGAAAATGTTCAGTGCTTTGCTACAATCTGTATTGTTAAAAGTGCTATTTAAATAAAAGTGACTTGACATGCTAGATCTTAATTATCTACAGTTTTGAAAGGGTGCCAATAATTTTGTCCAGCCCCGTATTTTGAGTTTTGTGTCCAATACACAAAAAGGGAATAAACATGTGTATTGCAAAATGTGTTAATGTAATACTTTTCTGTTCTCTAAGAAAATTTCAAGGGTGCCAACAATTTTGACCATGACTTACATCTTACACAGCACTATAGTGGACCTGAGATTACATGAGACATTAACACATGATCTCACTAGAAGAATCATGATAATGGTGCAAAACACAACCCCATCCATTATATAAAAGCATTTACTTAAAGTTGTGTCTATAAGCTATATGTATGTATAATCCTCCATACAGACTAAAACATGAACACTCCTACAGGATCCTGCAGTATAATGCGTTCCCTTCTTCATTTATATGCATTTAACGGGAATGCTCGGTGACATTTTAATTTGTGTATTCATGTATCTGTCAGAATATCCCAGTTCTGTCATTTTTTAAAATGCATTAAATAGCATCATTAAACACTCTCTAATATTCTCTCAGATTTGTCATGTGTTCAGTGTAATCAATAAGGAATTATGTAATGAAAATTCATTATACTGCCAAAGACATGATTTCAGCAAATAATTAATGAATGGCTGTGTGGGACCTGAGGGACGCACGCTCTGCATATTCAATGTGCAATGAGTAAAATAAACAGCAGCATAATAAAGCAAGCTGCTGAAAATGTAAGGACTTTTCGGGTCTATTTTAGATTTTCATAACTGGATAAAAAAAAACAAAATTGCAACGGCCTCAAATACACTACAAGTTTATTATAGTGAACTACAACCAAAACCATAAAAAATAACTATTTGCACTGCTTTGTTATTTTTTTATTTGTACACACACACAATAATATTTTTTTACTGAAATTAAATAAATAACTTTTAAGTTGCCAAAGCACAATTTCTCGTTTTCATTTAGTTGATATGCTAAAACTGAAATATAAAACTACAAATATATATGTGTGTGTTTGTGTGTGTGTGAAATAATAATAATAATAATTATTATAATTTCTTTACATATTTTTTTTATAAAAATACAACAGACAATTCAAAAAAAATATTTATAAAAAGAAGAAGAATAGTAAAATCTAGTTATTTAAAGCTGTGTTTTTAAAAGCTATACTGAATAAGTATGAATTAAGAATAAGTAATATTAGAGTAATATTTGCGTGAAAAAAAACAAGCAAAAGTTACAAATGATAAATTAAGTATAAAAAACTTTAAAAAGTATACAAATTTACTTTGATTAATGATTTAATCAAACTAAACTAAACTTGCATGTGTGTGAATGTGTATGTATAGCACACAACAAAATTAAAACTAAATATCTAGTAAAAAAATGGATGAAAAAAAATTACAGATTGCACCCACAAAGAAAATATTACAATCATTAACTACAATGAGCATAACTAAAAAACTGTATATGTATATTTTACAATTACTTTTCCTCACTTTTCCAGCCCATGATATTCCCAGGATTCCTGATTCCCGGAAATCCTGCACAAATCTCTGTGACATTTAGCATCTGAATACTCACCAACTTAAAGGTCAATACTTTATAGGTAATTGGGTCTTCTACAATCTTCTGAAGGTTAGCAGCCACTGAGAAAACACATATAGAAAAAAAAACTGACATTAGGATTAAGCGTTACAGCTAAACAAACGATATCTGGATATGCAGTATAATATCTCAGCATTCATGTATTTGCTCAGAAATGGCTTGAAGCAGGGGTCTTGAACTCAAATTGCCCTATGGGCTACAAGCCCAATTGTGTGTAGCCGTGAATTTTAACTACATGCATTAATTGGTGCAGTTATATCGTTACTGATGCATGGCCAGACCCTTTAGAGCTGAGCAACTCATCTGTATACCTAGCATATTGCTCTCAATGTTTAGTGAACTAATGACCCCTGGAATTGTTTCCTTTTGCAATTTTCTCCCTGCAGATGAAGAAGGTATGAGCTCCATTACAAAACCAGAAGCAGAAGTGAAGTCAAAAGTCAAACAAATATATGTAAATATTTGTAAATAATATTTTTATTATTAAAATGTTAATATAAAAAATATATTTCTTAAAATATACATTTAAAAATAAATTTACATTATGCTGAACTTCAGTGCAATGTAAGGCACAGTATGCAGTATTTAAGAACTAAAATCCACAGCAATCAGTTAAAACATATGTTTTCCAAGAATTGACCAAATTGAACTGAGCTCATGAAAAATCAACTTAATTCAAGAAAAAACAAGTTTTCATATTTCATGCTCTGAGCATAAAATATTTAATGTTTAATGCATTATAACCAATTTCGTTTGGTTTCTCAGAAACCCAAACTTATCTTCATTTTGCATGCCAAGTAAAGCATCTTGATTTTAAAAATATATACAGTATTTGGCATCTCTTGCCATAACTATAAAGTTAAGACTTTTTGCTCTGATTCAAAAACCTTCAAAATCTTAATTTAAGGAACAGCTAATTTAGGCATTTTAAGATCTTCTTAAGGCCAGAAAAAATGCTGTAGTTTAATGCATATGAAAATGCACATGCAACTTACCCACAACCACATCATGACCATTGACCAGACCAGCAGAGAAGAGCTCCTGAGAAACTCCATCAGCAGTGTCTGAGCAGAAAAAACACAGACGCACAGCATGATATCACAGCAAGAAAGCCGTCAGAACACAAAGTTAAAAGCATGTTCTACCAAACCCACACATGCAAACATCATCAAACAAGTCGCAATGGCCTGGACTGCTCTGAACACATCAGATCTCGAGCTGGGTGGTCCAACACCATGTAGCAAGCAATGATAAAAAAAAGCAGAGTTTATTTGTTTATGGTTTACAACTTCTGTCACTTTAAGATATAATTGACTGATGCACAGTCAAACTTCAAATAAGTCTTATCCAGTCAGAATGGAAGTTTTATCATTAGAGTTCAACTTAACTTAAATGTTAAATGTTACATGTTGACTTAATTATTTGCTATGACATTTTCATTGAAATGTCAGCAACAAAATAAGAACATGAGTACACAAACAGTGAATAAAGTGAGATTTTGTTGAGATCTCACAGGCAGAGCTGATCGTGAGTCAGAGCAGGAACTGAAAAATACTGCGAGATCTTTCACGCTGAGTGTCTCTTAAGGTTTCTCTACTGCTAATGCTGCCTTTAAGTCACTCCAGAAAGATCGTTTCTATAAGATGCACTGAACACCAGCACAATGTCATAATTACCAGTAGGAAACTGGATTTTCTTTGAGCTCCGGCTTACTGAGCTGGAGGCGTTTTGGCACAGCAGAATTAAAACGGTATTAATCATAGTCAGTTTTCAGCTTGCACATTGATGGCATTTACTTCATGTAAAAGTCTTCTAGTATGTTATGTATGTTAAAACCTGGAATAAAGACCTGATTAACTCTAACTGCAGTTTGATATGAAATGCAATGAAAATGATGTTGTAATTTTTGGAGACTGCAAACAAATTGATTTGCAGTCAATTAAGGGATGTTTTAACATAGTTTCGGGAATAGCACGCTGAATGTTAGCACAGCCGCTACCCATTGACGCTCATTAGTATTATTGCCCACTAGCCTATTAATTATTCCTAATTTTATTTATCTGCCTTGGCATAAATACCATCGTCTCACTCTTCTCGGTATCTAGTTACGCATGATCCCTCCTTCCTCCCCCTAAATAGCTCATTTGTACTTATAAATCCCAAATGAATTGCAATATTTGAACTACTTTACCATAGATCTTTAAGAATTTTAAAGGATAAAATTTGCATTTAAATCAGTAAAATAACCTGAAAACCTTAAAAAAATACAATGATTCATTAAAAACAAGCAAATAAATGAATAAATAAAGACATTTAAAAAATATGTATGAATATACATTAAGAAAGTATCTTTTTATGTTCAGAATTATATTCGATTAAATAAATGTATACACGCACACACTTCCGTAACCCAGGTTCCCTGAGACATGGGAACTGCGTCTGCTAATATGGCATTTGACAGGCAAACACAGCGAGCTAATAAATTCATACTTTAAAAGGCTTGAGAGCCTGAGCTTGCGTTTTGGGCATGCAATGGCCAAACAAAGCGAACTAATAATTGAACCCTTTAGGCCAAATTTAACCTGGCATGCAAATGCCGGGACATCCAGATTGTAAAATCTGGCAAATGTGGATGGCGTGGACCAGCTGGCCTCCTCACAAATGACAGGGAGATGCCACTAGACCACGCCCATGACGAGGCGATGCCCCAAGTTGAATGGGCTTTTACTCCTATGGGGCAGTCTTGGGCCAGTGAAGAGTAAGCTAGCAAAATAGCATTCACAACCCCGTTAGAAAGCCTTTGCTTTAAGACCGGTTGCCCTTTAGAGCAGACGCTGAAGCAGATAAACAGCTGGTCAGACCGTCTAAAGGTGGCCGACCGCTCAATTTAAACAGGGCAGAGGGGTCACTGCTCTCATTAGGGGGTAGCGCCGAAAGAGATACCACCTGCGCTCTGAATGGTGTGAAGAGCACCTTCGCTACATAGAGTCATTTGGCCCGAATTTCAGGCAGGCGGGGCTCACAGACAGCGCTTGCAGGTCGCCTATTCACTTAACTGATGCCAGTGCCAGCAGCAGAACAGTCTTTAGCGTCATAACTTTCACTGTAGCCATTTTCAGGGGTTCAAAGGGCGAACATCTAAGGGCTTCAAGCACAGTGGGCAGGTCCCACGTAGGGATGGTGCGAGGGCGAGAGGGCCAGAGTCGTCTAGCTCCTCTTAGAAAATGGATAATAAGAATATCCTTGCCCACAGTCTGTCCTGCTATAAGGTCATGGTGGAACGCGACGGCCACCACGTAGGCCTTAAGGGTGGATGGGGAGCATCCCCTATCCAGCAGGTGCTGAGGAAAAGACAGGATCAAAGATAAGCTCTCGAAAATACTGACTACTTCACAGCATAAGCATGTCTTGTAGACGAGGCTCTAGCATGAGAGATGGTGTTTAGTACGCGCTTCGGAGACAAACAGGCTCCCATCGAGTGCAGATTTTGTTGGGCCTACCTAATGGGGCACACAGACAATCTGAAAAGGCGCTTTAATGACAGACCCCCTTGATGATTTATGTATGACACCACTATCATACTGTCTGAGCGAACCAGGACGTGGCTGTCCCTCAGTAGCGAAAGTGGAAGTGGTAAGAAAACTTGACGAGCCATACTGCTAACATTTCAAGGCAGTTGATGTGCAAGCTGCTGTCTGCATCTGATCACAGACCTGAGGCCAGCGAGCCCTCATGCAGAGCGCCCCACCCTTTCTTGGAGGCGTCGGTCACAATCACTTTCCTTCTGCAAACTGATGTGTGTGCTTTTAAGGGAAACTGCTCTTTTTGTGAGTTTGTGGGTGCGCTATAACAGCGCGTTGCATGGGCGCTTTTACGGACCCATTTATTGCAGCTATATTGTGTGTCATACCCGAAGCATTGTGAGGTAGAGGACAGAATCGGAGCAGCTTGCTGGGTGGTCCGGCTTTGACTGCCGGGGCTGTGGCGGTAGTGGTAGTGCTGGAGACTTTCTCCGCATCCTTTATCTCTGTCAGATTGAGCTAGACATGTCGTTCGAGCATGAGGAGGCTGGCTATTGATTTGCCGATCGGCTGGGCCATTATCTTTGTTGCCCTCAGCGGCAGGACAGTTGCGCTGCGTAGCTCTCTCACCGTTACAGCTTCAGGTTCTCCAGCTGTAAGAAGTTTTGCCTGAAACACTTATAGCACCGCCATGGAGTGAAGGGTCGGGGCTGCCTGTCCAGCGGAATAAAAGGCTCGGCCGGCGAGAGCAGATGTTGTCCTACATGGCTTGGATGGATGGGCGGCCATCCCACTGGCCAGTGTTTTATTGTAGTACTGTAGTATCAGTTATGAATACTTTCAGCCCAAATTCACAGCCAGCCGCTCTAGACCACCTTTGATCGTACGCTGTAGCCAGCTCTACCCCCTCCCCCTCCCTGCGGCTGTTGCACGCTCAAACACCAACAGCTCAGCGCGTGCCTGCTGGTTACGATAGCGACAGAAATTAACAAGACAAGGAAAACTACCGGTAAGTAAATGAATAAATAAAATATTATTAAGTAAAAGAAGAGGGGGGATATGTGTAGTAACGAGGGCTTTTTAAGCGCCAAATGGTTACATTATACTGTTATAGTAGCAGCTTATTTTTTCTTACATGTTTTGACAGTTAGCCTACGTAACTTAGCTAAAATTATTAGCTGTTGCTAATATAGCAATGTTATGATGTTATGTCAATTTTCAGACAATGAAGAGAAAGTCCACAGACATATGCTTTTTTTAAGAACAAAAGTACATCAGAAAGAGAGGAAGTTATGGTAGGGGAGCAACAGAGTCTTTGTAGGGAGGAGGAGGAGAAGGAGGAAGATGGAGCAGAATTATTGAGAAACTCAAAATGTTAACTGTACTGTTATTGGATCATTAGTAATGTTAAATGTATATATATATAAAAAAAAAACTACGTAAAGCAGTAGAAACAAAGTATAGCAGTAGACATTTCCTTCTTTTTCTGATACTTTTCCAAAGGCCAGGTTACTACAACAGTAAATACAATTGTGAAATTATGGCTTATAGTTTTGGTTTGCCACCCCAAGATTTTAAGTGGCCCCATCTGGCCACCCCTATGAACAATTTATGGAGGCGCCACTGGGCAGGAGCCACGGCCATTGGTTGGCGCAGCACGGCGACCAACTGATTGGTTTATCCAGATAGCATTGCACTAACCAATTTCACGGTGTGATTGAAAAAGGTCAGTTAGGAGGACAAAAATACTTTTTCCCCATAGCATATTAGCAGACGCAGTGCGAGTGAAGTGTTGACGGGGAATTGAATTTTAGACCTAGTAACAGAGGCTTGAGCTGGTGATAGCAGGCTAATGCAGTTAATAACTTATTTGTGTGTGCGATTCTAGTACTATTGATCTAGCTGGTTAACAACCAAACATGCTTGGAAAACTACATTACCCATCATTCCATGTGGCTGCAAAAGAACAATAAATATATACATATCGCATGCAAACCTACATGCTCATGCATTTTCATTGTGTTGCACCAGAGCAAAAAAGCTTAAAATTCAGTCAGCTAGTAAAAAAGATAAAATTGCGCTTATTTTATTCTGACCAAATTCACATTGTGATAATGTTTCCTGGCCTCGTAAGTGCAAATTTCTCCTGAGGATATGAAGACAGCATAACGCTTACACTGCGGCAGATGCATGATGAGGTGCACTGACCTTGCCCTGGAGTGAATTCAAACCGTATGTCATTCAACTCCTTCCTTGAGTTCCTGAGGGAAAGATGGAGAGAGAGAGAGAAAGAGGGGAGATATCTGTGGTGAGAAATGGGCGTCCACCTGTCCGTCTGTCTGTAAGAAAGCCAAGTGAGATCACGGCCCATCTGTGCTGTTTCACAGAGCGTGTTTGCAGAGCCTGAAGTACACACACACACACACACACACACACAAGCCTCATCTGAGTCCTGTCCTTAGAGCTCTCCAGATAATAATTTCGGAAGAAAATTTCTCCCAGCCGGTAAGCAAGCAATCAGTGGCAATATCGGCATGTTTTGTAAACCAGCGAGCTTCTTCTGTAATTACAGGGGTTTGAAGGAGAGATGGATTTAAACGAGTGTTCAGGTGGGCTTCTAAGAGGAGTGCTGAGTTCATTTGAGTTGGTTTAATGAAGGAAGGTACTGTATGTACTGTGAGGTTAAACAGCATCTCATATCACCTTGTGGCTCTCTCATTTTAGAGATTAATGTGGTCAACCAAGTGATTTGTTTATTTTTTGTTACATAGATTATATTATTCATAACATTTCACTCCTAGTGTATGGACTACAGTAATCGCAAAATGAATAAAATAATCTATGTAACTCAAAATAAATAAATAAATAAATAAATCACTTAAAAGACAAATTAATATACATTTAGAACAGCATACTGTATTTAATTAGTTTAAAATGTATTTAAATAAATTAAACTTTTAATAAAAATATATTTAAATATATTTAAATAAAATTAATTAATACTTCTAAATTGAAACTAATTTAACATTTTTAAACTTTCTATGTAATTTACATTTTAAAATGTAGTAAAATAAAAAATTTCACAAAGAAATTAAAATGGTCTATGTAGTTCATGTTTTAAAATACAGTTAAAAAAATCATTTTTTTTTTTACATTTGGTTTATAATGAAAGCAATAAATTGTTTACATTTAAAAGTTGTTAAACGGGATAATAAATAAAAATACATTTAATAAAAAATATTACATTTAAAGCTATCTATACAAATGGTTGTATAAAATATATACATAATATATACATAAATGCATATATTTTTTAATATACAAATAAAATAACACTTAAAACTCTCCATTTATTTCATGTTTTAAATATAGTAAAGGAAAACGATAAAATATTACCGATTATTAAGGACCAAGTAGACCGATAACCAATATTTTGAACCAATATATACATGTCTGGTGTAAAATTTAAAAGGAATGTCAAAATTATGAATAACAAGGGCTCTAAACGAAAACTGCTGTCCCTGGTGTTGGTTGTATTTTAATCCATATCATCTAAAATAAGGGTATATGTTAAATGTGGGCCCACTGTATTCTTCATGATTAAGCCTATGAATACTGTACAACAGCTTAACAGTTTGGGAAAATGTATTTTTGCCAAACAATTCAATAATCAATATTTTTGATAATTCTTCAATAATTCACATATTAGAAATGCATGTGTAATAGCACAACCTCTCATAATTCTTCTTTTTTTGATGATGATGATGATGATTAAAGCATAAACTTCAAGAGGTGACTATTCACCTGTGTGTAGTCTGTCACATGCTCATGAAGTGAATGTCAGAGCAGTTCTGGGGAGGTATTGGTGTATTTATATCTTCATTTAGTGAGATGGAAGATGCTAAAAACACTGAGAGTGTGGTGCACTTCAGTATGTGTGTAGTACACAAAGTGCACGACTGTGCCATTCACATACACGATACAGAGACAAGTATTACATGCAGGATTCATATTTGACTATACATATTTGACATACAAGTCCATAGGATGAGTCGATTCAAGTGTACAGACCTACATTTGATTAACTCATCCAAACTTGATCCCATGACATTCTTCGTTATACAGTAAATTCCAGTTATGTGACTGGATTCTGCCATTCCGCCCGCGTTTTACCCATGGAAACTATTTTCCATTAACGTCGACAATATATTGTTATATTATATTGTTATATAATATTATGTTATGTTTTAAATTATGTTGACGTGTTTTGTCTCATGGTCCTTTTAGTGGGTTTTAATATGTACATTAACGATCATTTTAGAGGCAAACATAATGTAATTCAATATGAAACTATGCAAATGGCACTCAACACGGTCACCACGGACAGATGCTGAAATGGCACTGCCAGTATGCGACACACTTCAGATGATGAGTCAAAGTGCATAAAAGTGCTTATTAGCCACTAAAATATCATTTGTGCATTAATGGTTGTTGTGTTAAATAAGGTTTATCAATTAAAGCAAAGCAAGTAAGGATATCTTCTTGTAGAGCGCTGTCCAGAAATGGCGGTCCTGATTTCTGTGCTAATTATCAAAATCCCCACAAGACGGCAGCATTTTTTGTGAATCCAATACTACAAACCCGATATCCGATTCTATAAAACTGCTTAAATATCGGGAAAACGATATATCGGTCAATCTCTAATCAATACTACTAAAAATATGATGCCTAATGCATTGTTGATACAATTCCCCAAAAATGGGTCGAAGGACTTCTTAACAGTGGGGTATAATGGCATGATGGCTACTGGTGTTTTCTTCATCATCCTCAGGCTCTGTTGTTCTGAGTAAACACACCTGGAGCGATTCGACGCTCTGTTTCTTTCCACTGATGTTTATGATAAAGCACCCCTGTGTATTTGCTGAGATCTGAGCCAGACCTTCACTTTGTTCTCTCCGACATCAAACAGTCTGTTCTGCTTCAGCAACAAGACCTGACAACCTCATGAAAGTTACATTTGCAGAGGAAAGGCAAAGGACACAAATAATATGCACAGGCTGCAGTCATTTAAGCAGGAGAGAAGTCTACAGTCACCAGAGCTAGCCATGCTTCACCAGGGAATGTCAAACCGACTGTGGAAAAGGGTCATGTCAAGAACATGTCCATGTTATATGCCATGCCATTTTAAAGCCAATTTCAAAACCATTTTTAGATTTTTCTAAAAATATGGAGCTTAATCATGTTTTTAAGAAACCTTTTTTGGGGTTTCACAAGATGATCCAATAACAGACTGTGACGAGCTTAGTGAAAAAATCCACCCAACTGGAAATTGGAGAAAGATTTACTCTTCCCTCAGAAAGTGGCCACTAATAACTTTCACAATAATTATAATTAAATAGTAAAACACTGTTTTTAAGCAGAAAGAAAATATGTATGTGTATAAAAGTTACATATATTTAGTAAATATTATAAATAGTTTACATATTTATATATTAGTGTTGTCACGGTACCAAAATTTCTGTATTTGTTAACGATACCAGTGAAAATCCACATTCTCTGAACCAATTTCAGTACCAAAGCAGAACACAAAAACATGCTTACTTAAATATTTACTATTTTTATTATTATAAAACAAAATAGCCTTTGTTGTCATTTTTTTCTGATTAAGGTAAGATCCATCAAGTGTAAAGGGTCTACTGTTATTAGTGTGCACTGACAATATCAACAAAACGTGGTTTTCTGCCTTCGCTGCTTGAACAAGAGAAAAATGAACCGAAATGACATGATAAATGTATCTAAAGAAAGCTTTAAATTACCACCTTACAAAAAAAAAATCAAAAACAAAACCTTCTAAAAAACTTCTAAGTCACATATGGTGAGATTGTCATATTCGTCTTCGCGACACAAACATTACACTGCTACACATATGGAAATAGCATGTAAACGGGAGTGAAAAGCTTGCTCTTGACATGTAAATATCATGATGCGATGAAGTCCTTGGAACTCTGATTATTGGAAATAATCTCATTGTTCATGCCCATGTAAACGTAGTCAGTGCCTCAAACTGCAAAATAGCATAGAATGAATGGTTATGTGTTTATTTTATTTTCAATTCAGGTTTTCAGTTTTTTTTGTGCGCGGAGACCGTGTCAGCATTGAATTAAACTATTCTTCACCCCTGAGTTACGTTTTCCGCCATTTTAGTATTATACTGTACGCATGTGTACGCTTTCTCCTAAGAGTACATAACATTGATTTTGTAAAATATGCTCTTAAGCCGCTGTCGCCTCTGGCTTGCTTAGTTGGGGACACCTGATTTCTAGAGACTATCGTCGTCTTGACTACAGAGACTTTTTAAATATGAAAGAAGGACTTACAGGTTTGAAACAATATGAGTGTGAGTAATTAAGAATGCGTTTTCATTTTGGGGGTGAACTAACCCTTTAATGATATTTAATTTTTGCACATAAGTTTAATTTGTTACTTTGGATGGAAGCATAGCCGTCTATGGTGGTCACAAGCAGATATATCCCACTACAATGTGCTGTGACACAGTGTAAAAAAGTGTAAAAGTAGTCTGCAACCAGTCTGATCCTTATGCTCAACAGAAGAACTGATACTGCGTTTTCTGCGGTCTGATTTTGCGAAAGGTCAAGACTGGATATTAGCGAGTGGTGTGTGCTCCAGAGCTCCAGCTGTGCTATTGAGCCCAGTGGACTTATTTAGCAGATTGACACTTGCATTAGCCTCATTTTCTCTAGTACTAGATTATAATGACAGCAATCATCACTGGTGCTGCTCTCCACCCCTCCGTCTCACTCCCGCTCTCAAGTAGGTCACTTAACTGATCGTCAGAGGAATGGTATCTTACTCTAGGCGAATATACCAACACCAAATTTAAGAGGTTTATATAGCCAATCCCACATTATGATGCATGGTGGGTTGTCAATGGCACGGTGGACCTTGAAGACTAAAAAGGATTTTAAAAAGCTAAACCATCATGCTGGCAGCGATAAATCCGTTATGGAGCTAATAAAAAGTGGTCTGTAGGGGTGTGAAGTAATCTTGGCGGGCAGATGGAATAAAACCTGATTTTTACAGTGATTTGAATGTTTTCTGTTTTTCGTGTATCCTCCTCCTATGCTTTGTTACACTTTTGTCATTTCATTTTAAGTCTGATATTATCACACTGATATCATTCTACTGCTTTCTACCCACTAGCATAAATAAATGTATCTGTGTATGTGTGCGTGTGTGTGTTGCATCAGGTAATTATTTATAGTTTTAGAATACAGTTCGGTACAAAAGAAAACACTCACCATGCACAGGTACGAAGAGAAAAGCCTTATTGTTTACATGATAAGGAAAGGCATAGGGAAAGGACGTGACTAGTGGCCAGGTATGGTTTCCCATACTAGGAATTTGTGCTCTGCATTTAACCCATCCAAGTGCACACACACAGCAGTGAGAAGTGATCAACCACGCACACACACCGTGAACACACACCCGGAGTAGCTTTGTACTTTAGAAAGGTTACACTCCTGTTGGTTACACTCCTGTTGTTGTGATGAGCCAGATCGCATAGCAGTGTGCAGGAAAGCAGAACAGCAGATTGAAAATGTTCAAAAGTTTAGTAGCCCAATTTAAAGAGTTGAGGAGCTTGTAGATGATGTAAATGGGGTGAGGTTCCCTGTAGAGTTATTCATCTCTTTATCTGCCCTTTAGCTCAAATGTTTGTAAAAAAAAAATGTAAAAGTTCTATGGACACGAGAGGTTAGGTTTTTATAACCCTTGTTTATAAAATAGTTTTAACAGATTCACCCAGAAATACTAACTGTAATATTATTTACCCTCATATCACTCCAAAACAAACTTCTTTCTCCTGTGGAACTAAAGATATGTTGAAGAAGACATTTTGAAAAATTTCTCTGTGTTTCATTTGTTCATACAACATTATTGAAACTATTTTAATGCTGTTCCACAGAAGAATATGAATAACAGAATTGTGTTCCACATCTGTACTCAATATGCAGATAAATTGATTTTATTTATTAATGCTGGCAATGCAACTCCTTTAACCTGAAATGCGAATTTCAGTCTTCCAGGCAAAGAGTCACATGTTTTAACACTTACATAATAATAAGACATTTCAACATTTTACTCATAAATTTCCTTGCAATAGTTTAAAAGCTACAATCTTATTAAATTTTGTTGGAACATTATTGCTAAAGTGGAAATGACAAATTCAATGTCAAATTTTGAATAGTTTTACTTGACTCTCAGGCACAGGCAATGCCAAATTTCATCCTTCAGATTGAGTCAAACAAGTTAATAAACATGTAAGAGTTGAAATTAACATTTTAATGCATTCATTTATGGGAGTATTACTCTTTTTAAAAACTATTATTAGTACTGCTTACATTCTAAATGTCATATCAACCTCTACCACTTGATTAATAAATAGGCAGACACACAAGTGCACATTTAAATCGTTTAAAAACTCAATTTGTGAAATGTTATGTTAAACTGATCGACGTGTGTAAAAGTGGGAACCTTACATTAAACATTTCCACTGAACATTAAGTTAAGGTTATATGCAATCCTGTTTTGCCAAATTTCTTGTAGAAACTATGCAGTAGACTATTTTATGTAATTTAATGCAATTTAATCTGAAATAACTTCAAAATTGCAGCCAATTCCAAACTTTTTCAAGTGATAAGTCTATTAACATGCCACATTACATTACTTATTTTTATTATACTTAAATATTTAAATAATTTAAATGTAAACTGATGCATTAACTTAAGCAGCTATGTTTTCCTACTCAAACTGTCTCTGTTTTGCCGATGCAGTGGTGTTGTGCATGAGCACATCAAGTTCAGCTGGAGAAAATAATGCTGAGCTCTTTTTTTTTAGATGTTGCCATGGTGACTCCTTTATCAGTGTTGGGAGTAACGGCGTTTAAGTATAACGGAGTTACTAACGGCGTTATTTTTTCAGTAACGGAGTAATCTA
>JAUCMT010000160.1:19567577-19579487 GCA_032357475.1 Enteromius thamalakanensis
TTGATGTGGCACACCTGTGAGGTGGGATGGATTATCTCAGCAAAGCAGAAGTGCTCACTATCACACATTTAGACTGACTTGTGAACAATGTTTGAGAGAAATGGTAACATCGTGTATTGCGTGTATTATAAGGTGTTGCGTTTATATTTTTGTTGAGTGTATTTGCACTTGGCTATTCGGGACAAAAACAACAATCCTGTGATATTACACTTGTTGCTTGTGCAATATTGCTTAACTATATCATATAACATAAATATGAGGGCATACAGGAGAATTTTAGGAGCATTTAACTGCATTTGTAGGCTACATCCCACAGTCAGTTGTTTATCACCAGTTAAATTAATAGTTTACCCAAAAATGAAAATTTCGTATCATGTACTCACCCTCAAGAAGTTTCATACCTTTATGCATTTTTTTGTTCTGTCGAATGCAAACAAGGATGTTTTTACAAAAAGTTTGTAACCAGGCTGGGACACCACTGACTCACATAGTTCTACTAGAGTCTAGTTACAGTTTTCAGAATATCTTCCTTTTCCTTTATTCCTTTAAATGTATGCTTGCAACATGCATATGGTATATGCTTTTTACAATAAAGCTTTGATGCGAGTCATGAAAGTGCTTTAAGAGTGCTGGACCAGACTGCCAGTCAGAAAAACACAATTTAACCCACCAAATTCACAACTGTGAAACGCAGCTAAATGTAATTCACCCTCCATAAAGAGGTCTGAGCGCAGAGCATCAAATCGAATGCAGCCTCCCGCTTCCGGAGCTTCTTTACACACTAGTGGCGCGTAAAGAGCTTTGAGTAAGACTCCTGCGAAGTCGTGAGGCAGGGACAAATCCGTATCATATTCCGGCACAAAGGCTGTCAGAGATGATCGGCCAAACGCCTCATTGTTGGGTAATGGGAGCTGACAGGACTGAGCTAAAACCATTGAGCGTGATCTGAGCCAGAGCGACAGTAGAAATGCCTTCACAGCCAGCAGGCCGGATAACAACACCACTAGTTGATTAAATGTGTGTAAAGACTACTCATATGAGGTTCAGCATTCCTCTGATGCTACACGGCTTACGAAGAGAAAGTCGATCACTGTAACTGAAGAACAAAATAAAAAACCTCGTCCACTGGGAGTGAGCGGACATTAGCCGCCGTAAGTTAAGTCTGAGACTAACCAGAGGCAATAAAGGAGAAGGAAGAATGCTAACAGAAAAACGCATGAGCCAAATCTATGTGGAAGCCTATATCGCAAGTATAAATACAAAGTACGATAGAACAAAAGATGAATAGATAGAACGATAAATAGACAGACAGACAGAAAGAATTGTAGAACAATAGATAGATACACAAAATGATAGATAAACAGAAATATAGAAAAAATAGAATTACAAATAGAACAATAGTCAAATAGAATGACAGAATAATAGAAAAACAAAAAGCATATAATGATAGAACTATAGAAGGAACAATAAAGTATAGTATAAAATAGATGAACAGAATGATAGAACAACAAAAAGAAGGATATACAGATATATACTATAGCTATAGAAAGAACATTAGAACATTAGAATAGAACAAAAGATGACAGAACAATGGATGGATGGATTGATATAGATAAAACGTCAGAATAAATGATAGAACAAAAGAACATAAAATAAATAGAAATATAAAAAAAACTAGATAAATAGAATGACCAAACAATAGAACAACAAAAAGGATATAGAATGACATTAAAATGATAGAAAGATACAGTAGATCGTAGAACAATAGAAATATAGAAAGAACAATAAAACGATAAACAGAACAACTGAACAATAGATAGAACGATATATAATAGAACAACAGATCGACAGATAGATAGATATGATCCAGTATCTGATCTGCAAACCCTAAAAGATCTCTAATATTGATGCAGTACCCAAAGTGTTTTTTAACATCAAGACACTTGTGTTCTCTCAGAGTTAAACTATGAGCCTGGACTGAGAGTCTGTTACGAATAAGTTCAGGTGAAGCAGCGAGTTGAAGTGCAACAGTGATTTAATAAAGTCTCAGGGTCAGGTTAACAATTATCAAGCGCCGGTGGAGTGCCGAATTTTGACCCCCTGCCAGATTATGACTCCCCTAGTATTGGTAGGTTTAGTTTTAGGTTTGGGGGAGGGGTTATGATTGGGGGCGGGGTTAGAATTACTATTGATTTCAATGAAGGAAGTCATAATTCGGCAGGGAGTCAAATTTTGGCACAACACCGGCAGACAGAGATATTGAAGACACAGGCAAAAACAGAGTCGAAAATAACGCAAAGGATCGAAATACCGGTTAACAGAGTCCTTGTGGAGAAGCAGAGGGGAAGTCCAGGTCCGGGCAGAAATCGACAACAGGTAATTTAACGAGCAGAACAACAGGATACAGGGAACACTAATGAAACGTAACAACTAACAACGAACCGTGACAAAATCGGACATTGAGCAGCTTTTATGCCGGGGAATATCCGGATGGAAGTGAACTGAGCTGTGGCAATGATTTCAACATAAAAGTCCGGGTTAGAACATACAGAAAAGAGTACATAAAATCATAATAAAAGTCCGGGAGTGAAAAACAGAGAAACTCACACAACAGAAGTCCTGGGTGCTGGAGTACCCTCCAGCTGAACGTTACAGAGTCAAGCAGCAGGAACAGAGAGTAATGCTGGACTTAAAGATTCATTTACATGTCAAGGTTAGAATAATTACACCTCTCTTGAGCTCTCGCTCCATTTCTTTCTAGAGAGCAAGGGCTTTATGCACTGGATAGGGGGTCTAGGAAACATATGGAAGAGTGTGTGTGTGTGTTTTGTGCTCTATAATGAAGTGTTGGGAGGAGCCAGCAGACACTGTTATCACATCAACCCAGACCCTATTACACACACGGGAGCGAGACCAGCTTCTGTGCTGAGAAACTTTCTCAGACGAACTCTACCGCATTATCTCAAATTAGAATGCGAGAGAAAAAGAGAGTCTTTCGGGCTCATTTATATGAATAATATATGAACATGAATGCAAAGGCAAATCGAAAACACAATATTTTCCATTCTAATCTCTATTTTAAAAGGTGTGCTTCTATAATAAAGCAAAAAGCCATTCACTACAGTTTACAGAGGTTAAATAAAATTGAGTTGTCTTTAAGGAAAAGTTTACACAAAAATGGCATGATCCGTAAGAAATCATTGAAAACGTTTGTGGAAACCGTGGCTAATTATTGTATGGGATTCTTTGATGAATAAAAAAAATTTATTAAAAAAAAAACAGCAATTATTTGAAACTGAAATATTCTGTTACAATTTGAGCAGAAAGCAGAAAGCAACTTCTGTAAACAAGTATTTTAAACATATATCAAACATATAAAATCTATGTATTTATTCCAAAAATATTGCCTTTAAACATTCATCATTGATTTAATTGTTGACATGAAAACAGATCTGTTTGTAGTTACCAAGCAACAGACCAGCTTTAATACAGAAAGTGCATCACAAGTGAAAGCTGCTTATCCAATCAGAATTTAGAGACAGAACTATATGGGTTTGTAATGAGGATTTGCTCAGGTTTAGTCTTTTTCACCGACTCATAAGCCACTGAAGAGGATCAAAATTCAGAGCAATATATAAAAAATCCATGCTCTCTCTTGAGAATTCCTCTCTCGTTCTCGTCCTTCTCTCCAAGCCACTCCACACATCACTTATTATGTTATCAAACACTGACATTTTTCTGTCTGCCAGCTGAATCCCAATAAACCCCAGATTTATAGACTCATGCCTCTGTACGCCTCATGATGAGATCCGGAGATTTCACACTGCATTTCAATTTCATAGGCAATCAAAATATCAGAAAAAATAACATAATAACCTTTCTTGCATTTTCACGCTTCACCCAATAATCAATATTTGTCAATGATGCTCTGCAGTGAATGGGTGCCGTCAGAATGAGAGTCCAAACAGCTGATAAAAACATCACAGTAATCCATACCACTTCAGTCTATCAACATCTTGCGAAAAGAAAATCTGCATGTTTATAACACATTCATCAAAGCATGTTAGCCTTCACTAACAAAATGTGATTCCATAATCCATAAAACACTTCATCACCTCCATTAAAAAAAGCCATCCCCCGTTATTGTCTCATATTTGTTTAGATCTGTTTTGATTTGTAAATAGTGCTTGATCCGTGCATTCAGACAACATGACTTTTTCACTTGTAAATGCATTATTATGGATTATACTACTGTATGTGGAAGTTGAATGTATATGATTGGCTGACGAACATTCTTAGGTGTGCAATTAAATAATTATAATCAAGGAACTGTTATTTTAAAGGGCTTACAACAGCAATATAACCAAAACCCACAATGACACCGGCTTAACAAATGAATATAATGAATATGATAAAAACAACAGCTTATTTCCATGATTTGTATTATGTACGGCAAGCACATACTTTATTTCTCCCGCTCTCTCTCCCTCAGAGACGCACACACATTAACAAATGTGCTAATGTTGTCAGCACTACTATGACGACTTTATCTGAAACATCATATAGAAAGCAACAGCGGCGCTGCTAGTGAAGAAAATGAACTGAAGTTTGACTGTTTTAGTCTAACACTTTTGAGAAATTCTAAGTAATTCACACGCTCTCTCACACACACACACACACACTCATAACTTAGTTATTAACTGCATTAGTCTGCTATCAACAGCTCAAGCCTTTGCAAGGTCAAAATGATGTCTTAGAATTCAAATGTTGGGTGAGATGTGGAATAAATAATCCTGCTCATTAAAGTGTTTTAAGTACAAAAACCAGACAAATACCTTGAAATATATCATCTGACCGATTTCTTGATGTGTGGCAACCATAAGCAGAATAATTGACTCTGGGCCATTGATGGTCCGTTCTGGCTATATTGGAGTTCCTGTGAGGGATAATTGACTCCGGGCTGTTGAATTATTAGAAAAATAATGCACACCCGAGGTGTGTGCTTTGGGTCATGACCGCATCAGCACCTCAGGTGTGCAATATTTTTCTAATAATTCAACAGCCCGGAGTCAATTATTCCTCACAGTAACTCTAATATAGCCAGAAAAAGTCCTAATGTCCACAGTTTTTCACTTTACAAGGCATTAACTGATGGACTGAAGTAGCGTGGATCACATGTGGATTATTGTGATGTTTTTACTAGCACTCTGCCTCTGGCGGGACCCATTCACTGCAGAGCATCCATTGGTGAGCAACTAATGCAATGCTAAATTTCTTGTAATATTGTAATGAAAAAACAAAGTAATCTATATCTTGGATAGCCTGAGAGTAAAGGATTTTTTTAATTATTCCTTTCATTTAAACATTACCACAATGTTTTGATCTGTAGATTTATACAAGCGTTATTCAGGTTCAACCTTTTCACACTGCCAAACAAAGAAAATCCATTTCAGCCAAACGAAATCCATTTCATAATCGAGCCAAATATTCCCTTCACCCTGGGTCAATCTCAGTTACAGCAGGTAATCATAAGAGAACATTTGCTTGCGGCTTTACCCATCAGCCTCTGACGGCGCATTCGTTGATCCACTTGCGTGTATTTACGTCAAGAAATATTTGCAGAGGTAATTAAAGTCCTTTTAAATCATTTAGCAAGCGCATACAAACAAGTCTATCCCTCGCTTTCCTGCCCATTATCCTGATCCGTTCTGATGAGCCGAACACCTGCTCTCGCTGCTGACCTCACTGTGCAAATGGATGCGAGCCATTCGTCTCTGTTCTCCTGCATCTGTTTACAGCAGCCTCCTCTCTCTCTCTCTGTCTGTGATGAGGGTTCAAACTCAGCTGTCTTTGCAGCTTGATTAGATGTCCGTTTTTGGCACAGAATCGATGTTGTTTAGAAGTTTCAATGCTGAAAATTGAAAAAGACTCTTAACACGCTTCATTTTCTCTGTCACTCCAAACTGGGGTTGTTGAGGATAATTGGTTGAAAGACAAAAAGATTTCAATGTAATGATTAGTTGAGAACACGCTGGTGAACCGTACAACCTGCAGACCCTTTTTTCTCCGTGCTGATTCTGTGGGAAAAACCTGACTTAGATTTAAAAGGTAAATGTGTGTAAAAGGGTAATGCTCTATTACTGCTAACCAAAAGCATAATTAAAACAGCTAAATATTTATCCCTTTATGAAACATTATGTTAAACCAAAACCAGTATCTGTTATTAGTGTGATATAAATTTTTCTGTGTTATACAGAATATTGAATGCTGAAAACTGTAGGGTAGGACTTTTTGGGAATTGAGTGGATCAAGCGTACCCAGACTAACTAAACACCTATCTGGCTGTTTAACTAACATTACTAATAACCCCCCGCGGTCACTACTGGAAATGAAAAAATAAAATGCACTACAAGATTACAGGAAAACTAATTTAACAATTTGGTCACAGTAACAATGTTAACAATTAAAGGGATAGTTCACCCAGAAATGAACATTTGATGTTTATCTGCTGACCCCCAGGGCATCCAAGATGTCTGTTCAGACTGTCAGTCATATATTTCAAGTCAATGAGTACCAAATTCTCCAAAGCTCTGAGAGTCCAAAAAAAAACATACACAGACAAAACCAAACTAATCCCTGCGTGTGATGCCTCATTAGTGACTGTTTCTATGGGCCATTCCATGTATCTACGGTAATATAAATGCATCTGTATCTATATGCCAGAACACGTTGACGGGTCATACGCCAGATGCTGTGAACTAAATCAGGAGAGTCAGGGATCGTAGTGTATAATAGGTTAAAAGAATTCTAGAAATACTGTTCAGTTTTTTACAAAGACTGATCGTTTCATGTCTTAACACCACAACGTATCGTCACAAGCTGTAGGGTTTAATTCGGTTAAGTCTTAGCTTTAGAATGGCGATGGTTAAAAATCTTTCTTTGTGTTCTACTGAAGAGACAAAGTCACCTACATCTTTGTTAAACATCATATTTTTTAATTTAATATAACTGTCCCTTTAAGAAATTAAAGTGAGTCAATTTTGATCTCATGTTTGGGTTATATATGACTGTTGACCTTTGACCTAGGCCTGTGGTAATCAACATATTTCAAAAATACAATTTTTTTTTTTCAAAGACCTGACCAATAAGATGAAAAAAGCAAAGCCTTTGATTGGTCGCTGGAAATCTAATTTTCTTCAAATATTTATTAGTTTCATCAACAATAAAAAAATGTATGCACTGAGAACATTAATTATATCTGTTGTTTTTCTACATGAAAACAAACAGCATCAATACTTATAAATCAACGAATAATGATTAATTTGTAATGTCATGCACAACTGCATAAACAGTCTGAAGAGAATATTGCTGAGCAAATAACAGCTGGTTTACTGCCACTGACACTGAAGCATTACTTTATCAGTACTGAGAATCATGACTTAGTTAGCTTTGGTTAGGCATCTTGTTGCATTCTGCAGGCAGAAGAAACATCTGTCTTGATTGACAGAGAATAATTTTGCACCACAGTCAGCATGTAGTGATAATCACACTTTCTATTTTCTGACTGCATGTTAAAGTGTAGCTCTTATCATCAGCACATCATCTGGCACATATAATACTACATAAATAAGAAAAAACACCTTTTTGATCTTCAAATCCAACTCTTTTGGTTTAAACCTTTATCCTTCAATTTCATCTGTTCATCCAATCAATAACCATATCAAAGAACCAAGTCCCTGTCCGGCTTATTGGAATAACATTTTTGCTGATTGCCAAAAAATGCCTAATATTATTAATCTGATGATGCAGAAGTTAAATGTATTTATTTATGCAATGACAAAAGCAGTGAAATGTAACCATATTAAAGACAAGATTTAACCATAAAATAATGTCTTCAGAATTATTTAAAATTGCAATCTTGCTCAGATGAAGATGGGAATCATGTCTTGTGGCGTTTTTTTTGCTGATGAAGGGAAATACACTGACTTCTTGTTTGTGGAAAGCAAAAAGGCTACAAAATACATCATATATATATCATATATTGTGGGGAATCAGCACCCCAGAATTAATAAGAAACAAGTATTGGATTTCATTCAGCAGATATGATGCAGAGATATGACTAGAAATATGATTTCAATCTAATGTATGTCACGACATGGAAAAAGATTGTTGCTATATATATATATATATATATATATATATAAACACACAGCTGTACTGTAGATGCACATACCCCTTGCAGAATGTGTAAAATATTAATAATTGAAACAAAAAAAGGATCATAAATCATATTATTTTTTATTTAGTAATGTCCTGAATAAGCTATTTCACATAACAGATGTTTACATAAACCCCACAAGACAAAATAATAATCTAATTAATAAAAAATGACCCCACTGAAAAGTTTGAGCTTGAGTCTTAATATATGTAATTTCCTGGATGATCCATTACTCCATCCAGCGCCTGCACATTCTTTGGTTTTCCAATATTTTCTACCTATTTGAAGCCTTTTCATTATTGTCTGTACATGATTTTGAAAGCCATCTTTTATCACTGAGGACAACTGTTGAGACATAAATGATAAAATAGCACGGTACTACGATATTCCTTAAAAAGCAGGTCGTGGAGAAATTTTGCGATCAAAAAACGTCATATCGGCCACCCCAACACACATTTATATACATATACAAATGTACGCGTGTAAATATATTTACTGACCTTTTGAAACAAGTATATAGTTATAAAGCTGCAATACATTTCTTACTAGTTAAATCAACTAAGACTACCACATGTTTTTACATGGGATCAGTGCCTATATAATCAACAACTGATGAATAAACTCAAGTCCTGGTCTACGTTTTTCCTTAATTGAAAAGCAAGTTGGCTAAAGTTTCTAATTTCATTTTAAATAAGACGCCACCACTGGTTTTGTCAAGCACTCGCTTCAGCTTTTCTGGCCTTAGACATAAATTGAGAACAGATTGCAGTCTGTCTTTTGCATGGGCTTAAACGCAAATTTAGGCAGGAGAATGCAAACATGAGGTCAGGGTTAAAGGACCTCTTCCCACGCTAACCCAGGGCGATTGAGAAAATGCATTAACATGATGCACTTCAACACGAGGCGAGAGACGAAGTGAAAGACATCATTTAAAAAGAGCACTCTTCTTCGATCCACACGCACACACACATACACATTGTACTATCTGGCCAATTTATACAGATGACATGCCGCTCTTTTCAGATGAAAGTAGCACAAAGAGGGATGGAAAAAAGAGAAACAGCAATGAGCTCACTCACCTTAACCTCAGGACCATGTTCACCGCTCCCTGAACGCTCAAGGGTTTCTCCAACGGTTGAACCTGAACACAAACACACAACATGATGGTAAGTTGTTTGCTTTTGCCGAAGTGTTGTAGATGCTGAGGTTAAAAGATCTTTAAACGGCACGCGCTGCTGCTTACACACAGGTCTAGAGGAAGTCAGGGTTTTACTTGAGATGTGAAGCGAAATTACTCCAGTCAACCCACATTATGACAGAACCAAAGCAGAAAAATACAGAAACTTTATTTTAGTCATCCTGCGGCGTGATTAATGCGAATCTAGCAGCACAGATGATGCGATTTGTGCGAATAATATGACACGAATTGAGTGTTTCATGCGCTTGACGCACGTGACACATGATTTGGGCGAATCGCTCAAGTTGAAAAATCTGAACTTTGGCGAAAATTCTCAGCACATTAACCAATCAGGAGCATGCGCTATTAGTGACGTGATTAATAGCATGCAAAACTATGGAGGACAAAAGCTGTACAACAAATCTTCGTACATTAATAAAAACAAGAATGAAAAGAAAAATAAATATTAGTATTAAATCTTGCATGCTTTATTTTTAAATTAAGATTACCTTTAAAGCCATCTAATGCCCACTAAATATCAGTGTTGTTTTATCGACTATTAAAACTAAGAAGAAAAAAAAAAACGTTTTCGTTAATTGAAATAAAAGAAAATTTAAATATTAGATGTATAACTTAAAAACCTTAACTCTTTGGCAGGTAACTGTAATTTAAGGTAAAGTACTAAAATTACTTAAATTTAAAACAATAAAATAAAATAAATCTAAATACAGGTAATAGATTTAATTTAATTAAGAAAAAAAATATAGATACTATAGCATCATATTTTAAAAAAATACAGAAATAAAAATGACAAAATCCTATAACAAAATTACTAACAATCACTGTAAATATAAATAAATAAATAAATAAGTCAAACCTAAACAGTAATGTTTAAATGCAATAATAAATGCAACTAAAAAACGCTACAGACTTTTTTTTGTCTAAATCACAGCTCTGATGCATTAAAAGGCTCCCTAAGCAGGTTTTGGACCAGAGTCTCTTTTCCAGATGCTGTTGTAGCAGACACCCGCTCTCACTCTTTATTTGAAATATTAAGTTAAATAGGCTCCCTCAAGGCCGGTCGCCCCACAGGGTCGTGTCTAGACCGCCCAGAGACCAGCTGCCTCAAAGCACAGAGCATCAGGGCCACCGAATCAAGACAAATCACAGCAACACTGTCAGCGCCGGCCGGGTCTCACCTGGGGATGCTGAATGGACAGGTCCTCTAGCGGGAGACTGTTAGCATTCACTTCACCCTGCAGAGGAAAAATGGAGTGCTTAAGAGCAAAGGAAGGTACAGAAAGACATCTCTCCACCCCTCACTGTTTCTTTTCATTCCCTCCAAGGACACTTCTTCAGCAGCTGGGGAAATGGGTTTTCTGCAAACTCAAAGGCTGAGCTAAAAGTCATGGCATTTTGTAATCCAGTGGGAGAAAATGTAAAAAACATGGCATTGTGCACACAGACATTAGGAATTAAGATCTGTGTTTGTGCTGCTTAATTGCTATTTGTCCAATACGGTCGAATAGGCCACACTTGTTAATTATTTAATACGCAGATTATTAGGCAAACAGCGCAATCCCTCGATACTCTCAATTAAATGATCAAACGATACTTCAGTCGTTAATTAAATCTATTCACAGCCAAACATAGTCAGTCAAGCCCCCTGTGTCTGAGATCATATTTACAGCATTTACAGTGTACTTGGATTTCAGCTGTAGCGCAAATCCATACACAACACGAAATAGGAATCATTACCCATTTCACTTCTGTAATTTCACTTACACTTGTCTTTTAAAAAGATTAACACTTGTAACACTTGTCTATTAAAAAGTTCAATGTTTTTGCAAGAAGTCTCATCAAGGCTACATTTATTTGATCAAAAATACAGTTAAAAGCATAATATTGTGAAAGAACAGTATTAATTTAAAACAGAAATGCCTTTACAATAAATATATTACAAATTACTTTAATGTCACATTTGATTCATTTAATGCATCTTTCCTGAATAAAAATCCATTTTTTTTTTATTTATTTATTTTTGTTATTTTTTGAGTGGTTACCAGGGTGTTGCCATGTGTTTTACGAGGGTGATTTGGTGGTTACCAGGGCGCAACCATCCGTTTACTAGAATGTTTTGAGTGGTTACGAGGGTGTTGCTATGCGTTTTACTAGAATGTTTTGAGTGGTTACCAGGTTGTTGCTATGTGTTTTACTAGAATTTTTTGGGTGGTTACCTGGGTGTTGCTATGCATTTTTTCTAGAATCTTTTTGTTTTTGTGGTTACCAGGGTGTTGCTATGCACTTTACCAGGATATTCTGATGGTTACTGGGGCGTTGCCATGCGTTTTACTAGAATATTTTGGGTAGTTACCAGGGGCCTCATGTATCAACGCTGCGTACGCACAAAAACTGTGCGTACGCCAGATTTCACGCTTACGTTGGGATTTACTAACAATGAAATGAACGTGAGAATGTGCGTTGCTCCACGTCAAGTCCATGTCTGGCGTACGTG
>JAUCMT010000160.1:19600651-19614297 GCA_032357475.1 Enteromius thamalakanensis
TAAAGTAAAGATTATTTCCCCAAAATTAATTAATAAAGTAATTTATTGATTAATTTTCCCTTATTGGATCTTTACAGATATAATGATGCTTTTTGCCCCATGTGCGCTGATGCTCTCATCTGTTGACATTTTCCGAACGCCTTCCTACAGTTCCATAATGAAAGCAGGCTTTTCACACAAAAAAGTGCATGTGTCATTAGTATGAGAAAAAAATTTGGTTACAGCTCTGTCAGACGCTGGCTGAGCTCGGACAGAAAAATGCGGCCCGATCCGCGCTCTATTACCTTTGATGACAGCGGAAATAAAACAATAGCTAGAACTGCGACTGTATGCAAGTATTGTGCCACACACATCCAATTCAGTTTATGAATGATTACATATATAACTTATGAACTTTTTTAATAATGTATCCTAAATTGTGGATAATTAAGCTATATATCATATGCTGAAGTACATTTCTGGAGTGTTAAAGATAAAAAAAAAATAATAACAAGAACCGTACCGAACCGAAAACCGTGATACAAACCGAACCGTGGATTTTGTGAACCGTGCCACCCCTAATATTTCTGTAACTACACAGTAACTACACAGTTACCAATATCCTGTTACGCATTTGTACTTACACATACCATTCTGAGGGTTGTTATTGTGTAGTTACAGAAATATTACAGCTGTAGATACTATGTACCTAACCGGTGTGTACTTACACTGTGGTTACATACTAGATACATATCTAGTTATTATGGAAGTACACAGGTATTAGGGACACTTAATATAAAGTGGGACCTATTTTTCTTATATACATGCATGGTTGTGCATTTATATATACATAATGAATGTTCACAGTACACAAACATATACTTTGTAAAAGAAAACTTATTTTGGATGCAATTAATTCAAAATTATTTGTTTGACACCACTAACATTACATATACACATATACATATATATACATATATATATATATATATATATATACACACTGTATAATATATGGTATAGATTGTTAACATTTATATGTGTAAATGAAGTATAAATAAATAAATACAAGAATTTAAGAAAATGTGTTTATTAAATTTAATTTCATAAAGTTATTTCACAATGCACACAACTGTAAGTGTCCTAATAAGCCTTTTTTTTATTCTAAATCTTATTGTATATATTTTTTATGGGTTAAAATTTGACCCTGACACATGCTTTTTACAAGATTAAAAAACAAACAAAAAAAAAACTGACTGTCCAACATTTCAACAGAAAAATCTCTGATGTGAAGTACAATCTGAACAAAGCCAAGGTCACTAGTGGAAACCCCTGTTACATAAAACCGATCAATATTCTAGAACTAGATCAGTCAGTTTCCCCCCAGGGATGGAAAAAGCCTCATTTCAGGGATTTAACACTTCTCCACACTACGATCAATGTGTCTCAGGCCTGTTTTTCTGCTCTCCATTATGCGGCTCTAACACTCAAATTCAGAAAACAAAATAAAACAGAGAACAAAAGTGGGGTACATATTATCTTTTAATAAACAAACCATAATTAACCTCAATGAGAGAAATAAATAAAAAAAAATTACAAAATTAAAGTAGCTTTACTTACTGATTAAATCACAGCTAGGTTATTGCTTTTATAGTTAGCATAATTAAAGCTAATTACCATGATTTAAAAAGCAGTATAATCTCTCTAAAGGCCCTTAAATGTTGCTTTTTAGATTGACAACCAGTATTAATTAAAGCAGGATTTTTACAGCTAAAGAAAGCTTAATTACCTCAGTGTTATAAATAACTTCTGAAAGAGCTTAAATAAATTTGCAACTGAATTAAGAAGGCATTGGTCAAAATCAGTTAAGAGCAACGAAGAATTTAAAAATATATTCTGAGTCATAAATTTTTTTTTTATGTTTCCCCTGAGCTTTTTAGAGTTTTAATGTTAGAACCCTGATTTAGTTTTTCAAGGTGATTTCACCTGCTATCGTACTCATACAATTAAACAGCCAGGTTTTTTGTTGCAGTTTCGTTAAGACATCTATGTAAATGTTCACTTTGCATGTGAAATAAGATGAAGAACATATTTGCATTTGTTGTCGAGCCAATCGAGTAATTTAACTGCCCCATGAAAAACTGGAGATGTTAAAGGCCAAGATGCTGGTGGTTAACATACTAAGACAATAAAAAAGGATCAAAACATTTCAAAAAATCTACATGTTTAAGTAAAAGTCAAGCAAAGCTACAAACCTGCGATCTGCACCGATCCATCTTCACCCAATAGAATATTACCAGCCTTCACGTCCCTGAGGTCAAACCAAGACAAAGCACATACGTGTCACGGTTTATTATAATCTTAAACATTAACAATAATGCCAGTGGCTGAAGAATGAATCCGCATGTTTATGAATTTTTCAGATCATTATTACAGCAGCGATAGCCTGGAGGGAAAAGACCTCATTAGTATTTTCCAGCACTTAACATGCAGAGGAACTTAATTAAATCATACGTTATACTAGTCTCACAAAAAAACAGACGTTTGACTATCAGCATGAAGTCTGGCCCACTTAGCATCTCATTTGGACACGTAAAGGAACAGTTGAATGAAAATGAAAATATGCTTAAAATTTACCTCAGGCAATCACTTGCTCACAAATGGATGCTTTGCAGTGAATGGGTGCCATCAGAATGAGAGTCCAAACAGCTGTTAAAAAAAAAACTTACAATAGTCCACACTACTTCAGTCCACCAGTTAATGTCTTCTGAAGAGAAAAGCTGTGTGTTTGTAAGAAACAAATCCATCATTGAGGTATGTTAGCTTTAAACTGTTACTTTTGTCCGAAAGTCCACAATCCATAAATTTTCCACAATTTTCCTCCAGTGAGGAAGTTCCTCCAAAAGTCAACCTTGTTGCATCAAAATCCACCAAAATATATATATTTTTTTAAAGTTTTTGCTTGTAAACAGTTCTTGATCGGTATATTTCTCCCTTGATTCAGACGGGGTTACTTTCTCATTTAAGAAAACAATATAGTAATTGGAGTACTCTCATATTTACCGTAAAATAACAGCTTAAAGTTAATGTGCTAATAATGGATTTTGTTTCTTACAAACACAACTTTCTGCTTTACGAGATATTTATTGATGGACTGGAGTTGTGTGGCTTACTTGTGTATTATTGTGATGTTTTTATCAGCCGTTTAGACTTTCATTCTGATGGCACCCATTCACTGCAGACTGATGCAATCACCAAATCTTTTCAGACGAAGAAACAAAATCATCTACATCTCGGATGGCCTGAAGTCGAGGACGTTTTCAGCTAATTTGAATTTTTGGGAGAACTATTGCTTAAAACAGAGAGAGACAGTCTGAAAGGCATGGCAACACTTTAATTTGCTGTCGTTTTTTTCCTTACCTGTGAATCTGTCCATTTTTGTGTAGATAATCTAATCCCTCCAGGACTTCGTTCAATATGGTTGCTATTGTAGATTCATCTAGGACACCGTTTTTATGCTCTCCTTTGCTGAATGTGTGCTTTATGATGTCTAACACTGATCCTGGAAAAATAAAAGAAGTTTGTAATCACACAGAAGTATTCAAATTTACAAAATAATGTATGAAAAATAACATACAGTGACTGCAGATAGTGTTTGGACATACAAACTACATAAATTACTATATGAAATGTCCAATAAAGCGACATTTATTTAAAAAAAACAACACCAGCACACTTCTCAGGCAAAACATTTGACCAAATACTTCTATTTTCAATGATGAAAATAATGATGAAAATGAAAATGTCCGCAGTTAATTGAAAAGATTTTTCTCACCTCCACTCAGGAGCTTCATGACCAGCCAAAGTTCATCTTTCACAACAAATGAAGTGTAGTAGGTGACCACGTTGGGATGGTTACACTGGCTCATGGCTTGAATCTCTTTCTGTGGAGACAGATGGATGTGTCTAGCTTTATAATGCCTTAAATAATGCCTATTAAATGTCTTTAATAATGTAGAAACGGTAGAAATAGAAAAACTCTTCTAAAACAGATTTATAATTGAGATTAGACTAGAATAAGACTGTTAAGTACAAGTCCAGAAAATATTTCATACCAAAATCAAATGAAAGAAGGAAGGAATTTAAGCCCATGTTTATGACTAACAATTAATTTATTGATTTAATATTATTTGTTATTTATTTTTTAAATAATTTATTATTAATAACAAGAACTCAAATGTTTTTCCAAATTTCATTTACATATTGAAAAAACTAAACTGCATAACTAAACTAAATTGCATATTATTTATATTTTTAAGTATTTATGCATTAAAAAAAAATTACTGTATGATTAAAAATAACTAAAAATTTTATATAAATGTAGGAAACAGTTTGATTAATTTATCTAAATGGTTTAGCAAAATAAGCATTTCAATTCTTCTGTTATCTTCCTACATTTTGTTATATTGGTGTAATATAGTGCTATCAACAATTAATCATGATTAATCACATCCAAAATAAAAGTTGTAAACATAATATAGTTGTGTGTAATGTGTATATCTATTATGTATACATAAAAGACACATATAAACTATATATTTAGAAAGTGTCTGCTTGTATTTACACATACATATTTATATTCTTATAATTTATTTTTATATATAAATATATTTAATATATAAACATCAAATATTTTCTTAAATATTTAAAAAATATATATATATATATATATAACATATACACGTTTGTGTGTTTATACATAAACACACACATTATATATAAAACATAAATATACACAGTACACAAAAATATATTATATACACAAAACTTTTATTTTGGAATGCGCCTGATTGCTCCCCAGCACTAGTTTAATTACATAAAAATGATAAAAAGTTAAAAACATTAAATCTTTTGTGTATTTTTGCATCGTTGGTTAAAATGACAGTTCATTGAACTAAAAAGGAAAAAAAGAGCAACATAAATATCGTTAAATACAGCAATTTACAGTCCTAATAAGTAACCATCAATTGCGAAAATATCAGACAAAGAAATTCTTATCCTTAAATTCTGCAATGGCAATCAAATCTGTTTTGTGGTTTATTTCCGAGCGGAATTCATGCATGAACATGTGCAGTAAAACCTGGTCTACATGCGACTGATCAAGCCATTTCACATATTCCAATAATATAAGACTTTAATTAAAGGACCGCTGGATGCAAACCTGAAGAAAATTGAAAAAGTACATTACATATGTGCTGTCTGGGTTCAGCATAAATTTACACAAACCATATTTCTGTGTCAGCCAATTCGAGAGTAAATCTAGGAGATGTTTACAGCAGATTCCCATCTCTGGGAATAAACTTGTTTTTGTGACAGAACAGTCATTAATCAAACCATCAGTTTCCAATCTCACTGCACCAAAACAAAGATCAGTGAAAAACAACTGAGTGTTGGACTGAGAGGCCTGCTGGGTGTGTGTGTGTGTGTGTGTGTGTGTGAATGATTGAAGCATGGAGCATGTGTGTCTCTGACAGATATGAACCACATTTTTGAAAAAACTAGGGCAGTCAAAACTGTAAGTGTTGGCTACGCTAATGATTAATTATCACACAGATTAATGATTATTGACTTCTGTGACACTAACACATGCACATTAAGAAGTCATTTATTAATTCAATCGTTAAAGGAAAATCATTTCATCTATAATCATTTCCACAATTAAAATTAAAATTAATTAAAAAACTTTTTAAGATTAAACAATGGTGTATGGTTTTAGAAAAGCATTAAGTCAGGATGATTTCAAAGTTATTTAGAATGCTTTATTAACTTGCTTATTTAAAACTTTACAGCAAGAGTTCAGTGGCAATCATTTAACCCCATGCAAGAGATCTGACTAAAGATTACGTTTGTATACATTTTGCTGTTTGGTTTATCAAATGGTCTATTACAATCTTTTTGAAATAAGTCTCTTATTTTTCACCAAAGCTGCATTTATTTGAATAAAATTAGGTAAAAACAGTAATATTGTAAAATATTATTGCATATATCAAATGGCTGTTTTCTAGGTGAATACATTTTTACATTGTCATTTCCTCCTGTGATGTAAATCTGAATATTCCGCAACATTACTCTAGTCTTCGGTATCACATTATCCTTCAGAAATCATTCTGATATGCCGATTTGCTGCTCAAGAAACATTCTGTTGCGGCTTAACCTTTTGGTGATTCCAGGAATATTTGAAGAATAGAAAGATTAATAAAAAAACATATTAAAATGTAATCCTCTGCAGTGAATGGGTGCCGTCAGAATGAGAGTCTAAACAGCTGATAAAAGCATTTCAGTAATCCACACCACTCTAATCCATCAGTTAATGTCCTCAGAAGCATAAAGATGTGTGTTTGCAAGAAATAAATCTCCTTTATCTATAATATTGCTTTCTCCAGTTAAAAAGTCATCTTGTCTGAATCAAGAGAGAAATATGCACGAACCAAGCACCATTCACAAGCAAAAACCATTCTAAACACAAATATCAACACATAAGACATTAACTGATAAACTGGAGTGATGTGTGATTTATTTTTATGTTTTTATCAGCTGTTTGGACTCTCATTCCGACGGCACCCATTCACTGCAGAGGAAACATTGATGAGCAAATGTTGCTAAATTCCTCCAAATCATTGGGATGAAGAAACAAACTCACCTACATCTCAGTTCCCAGTTCATTTTTGTCTGAACTATTTACTACTACAACTACATTAGGATTATTGTAATATGCCTATAATTAAAACGAATGGGTAAAATGCAGTTCTGTTCAATCAATACCTCCGTGCCCAGCCCAGTCAGGCTGCTCAAAAAACAAATTGCAATTTACCTGTGCATTTCCATATAATGTGTGCGTGTTTGTGTTTCCAAGCGTATGCATGTGTATGGCAGAACCTGCATGAGAAGACACAGCTGTTTATATGTTGTTCCTCACCAACAGCTCATCCATGCTGGTCTGGCATTTCTCCAGGTTGATTCTCTTGATGGCCACACGCTCCTGTCGGGGGCTACAAAGCGCTGCCTGGACGACTGCTGTGGCTCCGCTACCTACAAAACACAGTATACAGGTCTCTAATCAACAAAGCACACGCCGTGTCAAAGACATTATTCTAGATGAAAGGCAGACAGTAAACATGCCCTCTGGAATATAAAAGCCTGTACGCAGCAGGTGCAGCTGATCATATGATATGCTTAAAGGATTGATAATAGATGTGTGTGACGCTGTAATAAGTAGCTTTACTGTAGGAGCATGCTAAAGGTTTACAGTATAATAAGATATATATTTATTTTTTTATCCAAATAAATTAAAAATTAATTTTTTAACTATTTTTTTACGTGATGTTGTATATATATATATATATATATATATATATATATGAAATGACAATTGAAATAATATATAATATTGTATTTGATTACATACTATACTGCTTGTTGTCAATAATACTTTCTTTTTGTTTGTTAATTTAATTAAAAATACAGTAAATTATTATAATACTGTAAATTATTATTACAACTTAAAATAATTGTTTTATATTTGAAAATGTTTTATAATCCAATTTATTCTTGCAATGCAAGGAATTTTCAGCATCCCTTTCTGCAGTCTTCAGAGTCACATAATCCTTCTAAAATCCTATTAATATGCTAATTTATATATTATTAATTATTGATTATAAATATTATGAAAGTAGATATTTTGCCTATTTAGTTGCAAAAAATAAAAAAAAAGAGTGTGAGTAAATATTATGCACAAAACTCCCAAAAGTGATTAGATTCTTTTTAAATTCAGCAAATATTGTGTGCATATTATTTGCAATCATTAAATTCTATTTTAATCCAGCTGCAAGGAAAATTATTTGAACCTTTGTATTTACCATGTATATTTTATCTCTTTCTTAAACAACTCATCAGGAAGAGACACAGTCTGCTCAAGCAAATAACAATACAAACTACTTCATTTCTTTACAAACACACTGGGCTCACAGCGCGAGTGGAAAAAGTGTGCGAACTCAATTGGCCTTACTTTGGCGGCAATAACTTCTTCTAAATAAAACGGTTTCAGTTCTGCAGTATTTTCAGGTTGGCTATCTCTGTAGGTCATCTAAAGCATCTCAGTCAGGTTGAGGTTAGGACTCAAAGTCATGGACAGACAGATGGCCTTCAGTCTCCTAAATGATCTGAATCTTTGATATAAATTTTTCCCTGCATGACAGAAAGCTGCCCAGGTGACCTTTTGCACATTTTTGACATGCAGCAATGGGGACAGCAACGGTTTCCTCTTTGCAGGACACCCACAGTACTGAGTACAAAGCACAGACGGGAGTATCTTCATATAAAACCACTGTCTGTCATTGACTGAACTGGGAAGTGAGGCAAAATGAAACTGCATGGGTTCACATACTTTTTCCTGTAAATGTATTCAGCGTTATCTATATAGGCCAGCAGCTATGTACTGAAAAAAGCCACATGAGTTGACCACTATATAGTTATAATTAATTTTTAATTTTTAATATTTAATAATTAATAATTAATAATTATTTAGCTATACAGTATAGTAATAATAATAGTACTATCAAGCAATTAATTGAATCCAAAATGAAAGTTTTTGTTTACACAATATGTGTGTATACCGTTTACATATCAAATATATTTCTACATGATATAATATACGAGTATGAATATATACGCATGTTAATATTTTAAAAATGTATATTGTATGTGTGTATTTATATATGCATAATATATATATATATATATATATATATATACACATTTACATATATAAAATAGACAGTGTAATATTTCTATTCAAATGCATTTGAAAATGAGTTGTGCAATTTCTCCAAGCCTGACTGAAAATATTCCACATTTTTTAAACAATTAACGCGTAAAACATAACGCACTAATAGCCAATTGCTGATTCACATTTATGATATGACACGTCACATTTGTGACTATAAACACAAACGCTGTGCTGCTATTCACACCGTAACAGTGTGTGACACACTGCCAACTGCGGCTGACAGATAAGGAGGGGGTCCTGACCGCACTGCACTGATTAGCAGAAGAAGTGCACAGAAACTATAGAGAAACTCTCCGGTAATGCTAGCTCTTATCTGAGCTGATAGCATATTGCATATTGCTTAACACGCATCTCGACACCCCTGCGCTGACAGCCAGGAAGAGGACCCTCTGTGTTTCTTCCTTTATCTGCAGACAGTGCCTCCATCAACAACACTCCACTCAATTTGAGTTACACTTTTAGGGATTTGAGAATGCAGTGAAATGTCAATGAATTAAAACAAACTGAGGGATAAAAATAATAAAATAACAGCTACTGGTTATTAGGAAAAGTTTGCTAACACTTGTTCACTATTAACTACTATTTTCCCTCAATAATTTTTACTTAGCTGTTTATTAATAGTCAGTAAGGTAGTTGTTCAAATGTTGGTATTGGGTAGGATTATGAAGGTAGAATAAGGCATTAATATGTGCTTAATTACTATTAATAAATAGCTAATATTCTAGTAATATGCAAGCTAGTAACTAGTTAAAATAAAGTGTTACCAATTAAAACTCAGTCATTATTTGGAAGTTTGACACCCTGCAAACAGTGCATGCTCTTATGACCTCATATCAAACATTTAATTGTTTATCTCTGTCATTTTTGTACTGTATTTTATTATAGGTTTTGATAACTAACTATTTATCAACTTACTTACCCACATTAAATAGAGTGACAACTGGTATTTAGATACATTTAAGTCAGTTATATGATATAATTGTATTTCATATAATTGTATAATACGGACAAAATCAGAATTTTTTTTAATTTTTGGCATAAAAATATCAGCATCTGCACAAATTGGCATATTTTTGCTCCATTTGGGCCTATAATTTACATTTTATGAGTATGAGCCGTCTGAAGTTTTAACAAACAGTTCTATTAAATTACATTCTGACTACAATTATTTAATGTATCTGGCATTATAGTGTTAATATGTGCACTTTGCTGTATAACGTAAAATATACATATAGATTCTAAAAAAAAGTCAATGTGTCTTTAAGTGACGTTTATAAACGTGCCATTGTACTAACTAATAAGTGCTGTTCATACCTTTCTGTAGAACTCTCCGAATTAGCCACAATGACTAAATGCACTTGTAAGAAATGAGAAGTGCTCAATATGAGCAGCAGAGGGCGTCGCGAGACGAGCGCAAACGCATCGCATGCAGCAAATGACACCTTTGAATCTCACAGACAGCGCTGAGGCGTGCGAGTGCAGATAAGATGCACACATGCACAACACACTCAGAATATGAATGCTAAAATATATAAAATCATAATAACGGCTCCTGCAATCAGTGTTATTAGTGCTTTGTTAAATATCCGCCAGCCTGCGCAATGCATCAACTTCAAAGCCCTGAAACTTGCTTGCACTTTTTTGGCCACAATGAATAATAACAGCACGATTGCCTTAAACGTCAAAGCAGCCTGGTGTCTCACTGGACACGTGCTTTTAAAAAAGCATCATCCCTCGTAACATGTGCACTGTCATCTAATAGCTCCCAAACATGAGAAAGGAAGCTTCACTTGTCATATCCGCATTGCATTGCTGTCATCATATGGGAAAAAGCCGGTAGGCCCAAACCAAGGCAACAGAACGCAGCCTCTGACAAGCTCAAATCCATCTGCAACTACCCACCGATAACCTCCTGGAGCTCGTACGCCTCCTTGACAATGGGCCAGCTGGTGGTGAGCGCCGGCTGCGGGGTTTGGACGGCCGCCGGGGAGTCGCTCTGCTCCGCCATGATGCTGCTGAGAGAGTCGCTCTCACTGGCTCACCTCCGCGCTGCTGCTGCCGCCGCTGCTGCTGCTGCTGGATCACTACCGCCTGCGACCAACACATCCGGAGAGAGACATCGCGAATCCTACTACAGCGAGGGCTGAGCTCATGAATATTCATTGCGGCGCGCCGGTGTCACTACAGCGTAGTGCGTGGATATTTAATAGCTCATGAATATTAATTCGACCGTGGTGACGTTGTTTGGCGACCTTCCTTGGCGCATCTACTAAAGTTAGGTAGATATATTCCTTCCTTCCTTCCTTCCTTCATTCATTCATTTATTTATGATTTATAATATTCTAATGCACTACTGTTTGTTTATTTATTTATTTATTTATTTATATATTGGTGCTTTATAATCAAAGGCCATGTTATTTATTTATTTATTTATTTATTTATTTATTTATTTATTTATTTATTTATTTATTTATTTATTTATTTATGTCTGCTTTCTAATCTAAGCCCATGCTATTTATACAACCATTAGCTTAATCTTCATAAAGATTTTAAAAAGAAAAATTGTGTCAGATTTTGGCTTTATGTATAAAGAATTTCACAATAATTGCTGTATAATTTACGATATAATCACTATTTGTACTCACCTCTGTAAAATAAAGCACACGCAAAAAAGGCCAGCACTGCAGTGGCCACTGGGAAAAACTATCAGTCCACCAGCATGTGGCGCCATTTCATAAGAGTTGACAGCTAAAAAGGTAGCCCTCTGGAGTTATGTACTCTTTTTTTGATGCGTGACATCAGAGGGCAACAAAATAATTAATAAAACAAATATTAATAATAATAAAAATAGATGGACACTGCTTTCTTGTCAGGACACAGTAATATACCATTAAAAACTAAAAGTATTAAGCTACTGGTAACAAAAAATTATTTGAATAATTTATATTAATTAACATAAATAGCAGAAAATATGAATATTAAAGGAAAGACGAACTAAACGAAAATTACAATGTTGCTTCGGCAATCAAGTTGCAGCATTAATTTTACAATTGTGTAAATAAAAACTAAAAAGAACAAAAAAAAGTTTACTTTAATATCAACATTTAAAGAAAAACTAATAAAAAAACATTGCAAAAGTACGCATCAAACTGAGTAAAAAAAGAAAAAAAATCATATCTAAATATAACAATAAAAGCTAATTACAAAATAAAGCTAGTATAATAAAAGTGATATTAAATAATTATTACTTACTCTGTAAATATGAACATGTTACGCTGAAATGACACTGGTTATGAAGCATTTGTATTTATGTTGAGGCCCAGGACGTTCATTCTATAATGTAGCTATTAAAAGTGCTCTATTTTCGCTCACTATTTTTGGCTATTAAAAAATATTTTTTGAGTACTTCTTAAAATCAACTAAGTGTGCTTTTTGGGATACCATGAATAGAAACTAAACATAGGCTAATATCTCTGTATTTTAAGAAATGTATTTAGTTAAACGGCTTGTCAGCCTACACTGGAACCCATCTTTCATACACTACACTCAAATGTGTAGTTTTTCTTTTTTTTTTTTCTTCTTCTTCTTTTTTTCTAATACATTGATAGTATATTAAATGTAATTTTTGTTCATGTTTGAGGGTGAGTAAATAATGACAGCGGAATTTTTTCCCCCCAGAACTGTTTCTTTAAGCGACGCTTTTATGATTGACAAGCACATGGACCAATCAGCGTCGCGGAGGAGGAGCGCGTCGGCAGCGTTCTACTTCCCTACATTGAAGAGAGCGGAGCCTCGCAACACAAACGGGCGGTGCGAAACCCGCTTCCATCATCATCACACTGGACCTGCAAAGATCAGGCGTGAAAGAGCGTCGCAAGCCGCATAGGCCATTGACTGCACATCAGCGCGGACGTCGAGACTTCAGATCCGCTGGAAATGGCAGGGATCCTGGCGTGGTTCTGGAACGAGCGGTTCTGGCTCCCGCACAACGTAACCTGGGCTGACTTGAAAAACACAGACGAGTCCACCTTTCCACAAGCCGAGGATCTGTATCTGGCGTGTCCTTTAGCATTCTGCATGTTTATGATCCGGCTGGTCTTTGAGAGGTACGTGTCTTCATCATCATCACCAGCATCATCATCACTGCTAAAGATGTTGCTCTCAGGGTTTATCCTCAGCTGAGGGTGATAATGGTGATGGGACAGAATTGAGTTCCTTCGCATTGTCACTGAATCTTTGTATGAATTAGGACAATGACAGGAACCCAATATGGCCCATCTTCTGGAATAATAATACTGATGATGAAAGTAGGTCAGTGCCTTTCTCTGTTGTTTAGATCATTCTTAGGTGTGCCATCTATTACTGATTTTTGTGTTTTTGGTACGAAATCTGAAGTTTGAGAATCTCCACTGACTCCCATCACAGGGGCATGTTGTCACGCTGTTGTATGGGGTCAGTTGTCACAAAGGGAACCTGTCAGTTTTACCACAAAAACTGTACAATGTGTACTAAATAAAGCACAAAATTAAGTTTAATATGCTTCATATTGCGCGATAATGTCATGTAAATTCAGTAACCGCGTTGAGACGATGTTTTAGAAACCCGACTGGAGATATGCTTGTATTAATCAGAATTTTGGGTCATCTTGTTTAAAATATTTACAAACATTTAAAAGAAGCGTCATGACCTACATTTTTAAGAGTCTCTTGACCTACATTTTGCTGTTCATCAGTCCTGATTACATCTGGAATATTTCAGTACCTAGAGAATGTAAACATCTATTTCAGCCATATCTACTATGATATATAATAACAATAATAAT
>JAUCMT010000160.1:19640593-19656079 GCA_032357475.1 Enteromius thamalakanensis
ACTTCTCACTGTTCTCAGGTCAAATATTTATATGCGATTAAAATGTGATTAATTTCGATTAATTAATTACAAAGCCTCTAATTAATTAGATTTTTTTTTTAATAGAGTCCCGGCTCTAATTTTTACCAACCATTGCATGGACCATGGCAAAACAGAAAATGCACAATTCTGCGTTTTTTAATTTTTTTTAGATTTCTATTGCTGTTTTCAAGGTAATAAATCAGGGATTCCCAAATTCATCATTGGGTCCGACTACATGAGTTGATAAATAATAATGTAATCATTAAAATATCCAATTAAAATATACATATATAATATTATATCTGACATATTTGACATTTAATTATTATCAAGTGAATTAAAAACACAACAAATAAATATATGTCTTAGTTTATCAGCATGTTGTGTGACCCTTAACCGTCAGAGAAGCATGAACATGCAAAGGTTTTGTTAAAATTGAAATATTAAAAATAAAAATGAGCTGAAAATCTACTTACCCTCGGACCATCCATGTAAATGAGTCATCAGATTACATGCATAGCAATACATACCTCTGCAGTGAATGGGTGCCGTCAGAATGAGAGTCCAAAACAGCTGATAAAAACATCACAATAATCTATACCACTCTAGTATACAGTATTAGTTAATGTTTTGGGAAGAGAAAAACTACACACAAAAAAATACATATATATTAATAATAATAACTTCAAAGCTTCTGGCTAAATACAGCGACTTTATCCATAATATTACTTTCTCCTGTGAAAAAATCATATCGTCTGAATCAGAAAAGAAATATACACAGATCAAGGGAAAACAGTTCTTAACAAGTACTTCTGTGGAGTTTGATGTGAGAGGACAACAGGGAATGACATTTTTCACAGAGAAAGTGTTATTATAGAATATGGAATCATATTTTGGCCAAAAGTGACAGCTTATGTTAAAACACCTTTATGATGGATTTGTTTGTATGTTTGTTTGTTTTTTCAAAGTTTTTCGAATCAAAATTTCCTGATAATTTACTCCTCCCCGTGTCATCCATGATTTATGTTTTTCTTTCTTCAGTCGAAAAAGAAATTAAGGTTTTTGATGAAAACATACTTTTTTTTTCCAAATGACAGACTGTTTTACTAGATAGTACCCTTATTCATTATCTGGTATCGTTTATAGCCCTTTGAAGCTGCACTGAATCTGCACTTTAATTTTGACCTTCAACTGTTAGGAGTCCATTGAAATTCAATATATCCTGAAACCCTTAATTTCTTTTCGACTAAAGAAAGAAAAACATAAACATCTTGGATGACATATAGGGTTGATTAAATTATCAGTGCGCTAATCCCTTAAAACATTTTCCGTCAGAGGAGTTCGGCTGTCAATCAAGTTATCCCTTTTCAATTTCTCATTAAGGCTGCTGTGGGTGGTCTTGTGTTGCTGACTCTATTGTGTCTGACTTTTCTAGCCATTAACCGTGGATTTGCATTACTACTACATACTGGAGCTGTCCTTCTATCTGTCGCTGCTCTTCTCGCAGTTCACAGACATCAGAAGAAAGGTACGTAACCATGAGTTTACAGCCTCCGATAAAACTCTTTTTCATCTTTAGAGCATCAGTGTTGGGCTGCTGGCAGCAGTTACTGCACATCTGAGCTTGAAAGATAGCTTTGTAGAAAGCAGCGAGCGTTACTTTGGTCTGGTTAGACAGCGCTGTGAGTTTCTCGTGAGAGGGATCATGCTGGGTTTATTAGCAGCGACGTGCAGGGCTCTTGTTTCCTCTGCTGTGTGTGCAGGGTTTTCTGGTTTCGGGGGGACTTCCTTTTAAGCGTGTGAAATCATGACCACTAATAACTGCTGCCACTTTATTTCAGCTGAGGCGTAGAAGTGTTTAATATTCATTGTGTTCTGATATTCATATATGGTAATGAAAACTGCATATTTACAATCAGTATGCATGATTTTCATTTATATGCAAGATTGAGTTTCTTTATGAATGTATTGTCATGTGCATAAATTGCAGTTTTGAAATGACCATATTGCAAGTCAACGAGGGCCTGACGAATTATGCTAATTTACTCGGACATTAAAGTTTTGCAGTTTGATGAAGTACTGTATGGTTATTCCTTAAAAAGAAAGTTTTAATAATTTTGTAGTAGCCTATTATGTGCATTCTACTGAACAATAGTAATATATTTATGCCGCAATGTCAAACTAAGCCAAACTTTTATTTTGACAGGTCATCATAGTGCTGTCAAACGACTGATCGTGATTAATTGCATCCAAAATAAAGGTTTTTTGTTTACATAAGGTATTTTTGTATTCTGTGTACATTTATTATGTCTATATAAATACACACACATGCATGTATATATTTAAGAAAAAATGTATGTTTATATAATTTATTTATATGTGATAATAAATATAATCTATATGAATTTATATTAATATAAATATAATCATGCAAATGTGAATATTTTCATAATATATGCAGTATGTCTTTATATATACATAGTAAATATACACAGTACAAACACACATATTATTTAAGCAAAAACTATTATTTTGGATGCGATTAATCACGATTAATCTTTTGACAGCCCTAGTAATGAATACCTTTACAGTTCTGTGTGTACATGATATGAGGATAGATGTACTCGAATGAAATGGTCAAATGCTCTTGAAGTAACTCTCAGAGCAGTTCTGAAGCTATGTCCTCATTTAGTGAGAAAGCTGGAGTAATGATTCTCAAAATTTAGCATTTTATCACCGGAATAAATTACATTTTAGTATATTTAAAATTAGAAAACGGTTATTTAAAATTGTAATAAAATGTTACAAAATTACTTTATTTTTCTGTATTTTTGTATAAATAAATGCACCCTTGATGGCTCAAGATACTACTTTAAGTGACATAAAATCTTACTGATCTCTAACTTTGAATGAATAAATGAAAATAAAAGAAAATGGAACTAAAATAGCTAAGTTGCTTAAGTCTCATGGACCAAATCGTGTTGGGAAAATGATATATATTTGCATTTAGGATCATTTCTGGACAAACAATGAATGCTTCCATGTAAATCTGAGTATTTCCTAACCAGCTTCAATTAGACGTTCCGTCAGATGCAGTCTGTGTTTATTCAGGCTGCGCTGGGTTAAGTCTCATTGGTCGAAACTCCTGCGTCTCATAATTCATAATGCTATCATTTATCTTCTGTTTGGCTGTTACATCGTTTCTGCTTATAGTGTGGACAGGCAAATGACTTGACGCAGGAAACTTCTCATGCTGTGCCTGTTTGAGACACAACATCAGTCTTAAACAAATGTCATGTAAATGAATGCGAATGTAAACAAGTAAAATCCAGACTGCCCTTAGCGTTCTCAAAAGCTTCATTGAGATACACAGGCTGTGTAATTGTGCCGTGTTGATTACAGCAGTGTGGTCTCAGTGTAAAAGTGCTCTCCTGCAGCTGACAGGAGCTCTCTGTCGCAGCCGTATTGGTTTTGTAGCGTAACGCGGGAGAAGCTCTGTCTGTGTGTTTGAACAGGTGGACGCTTGCTCTCAAAGACTCCTTGAAGTCGCAGTTAGCACCTGCAGCCTGGGCTTTATAGATGTTCTTTCTCTTCTTTCCTCATGCACTTATCCACTCTCATTTCTCTGATCTCTGTTGGCGTGTTTTTCTGTTTTTAATGCTTGCAAGGCAACACAGACTGGTTTAAGTTTGTTTGCGGAAAAACATAAAAAAAAAAATATTAACATTAACATAAAAAATTACTTACAAAATAGAATCTATAAAAATATATATGTATCAAGGTTAATATGGTACAAGTAAACGAGTTTTAAATGGTTATTTCTTTTATTTTTTCAGTATTTTTTAATATTTTTAATGTAAAACAATTTTTATAAAAAAAATTTAGTTTAAAGTATAGTTTATTTTTTTACTATACTTTTTTTACCTTAAAAAATGGTTATTTCTTTTTTTTCAGTATTTTTTTTTATTTTTACCGTAAAAAAATGTTAATAAAAAAATGTAGTTTAAAGTATAGTTTATTTTTTTACAAAAAAAAAAATTACCTTAAAAAATGGTTATTTCTTTTCTTTTTTCAGTATTTTTTTTATATTTTTAACATAAAAAAAACGTTAATAAAAAAAAAGTAGTTTAAAGTATAGTTAATTTTTTTAATATACTTTTTTTACCTTAAAAAATGGTTATTTCTTTTCTTTTTTCAGTATTTTTTTATATTTTTAAACATAAATAAAATTTTAATAAAAAATGTAGTTTAAAGTATAGTTTTTTTTTTTACTATACTTTTTTTTTTACCTAAAAATCTTTTTTTTCTTTCTTGCCTGTCCTTCTGTTACCTCCAGGATCTTATTTGTCTTAGCTCTGTCCTTTCAGTTTTTTCCGTGCACTCATTCCTGCCCACACCAGTTCCCCCTTCTCTTTGTTTGCCATGCTTCCGGTCTGTTTTTCACCCCACTGCACTTCTTCCTCATCTTCATCACCATCATCAACAACCTGCTTGCTGCAATCCACCTGGCCTCTTAACAGCGCTCTTCAACAGGATTTCCTCAGTCAGAATAGACTGTGAGGACACCGAAGGCTCTTTATCTATATGATTCATAGAAGTGCTACTCATAGTGAGTGTTAAACATGCACTAATGATCAGTTCCTGTAGTTGCTAATATAGCAACATGCTGTATCTATACGGAAGTGTTTATGGGAAAATATAAGCAAACCTGCATTTGCCGTTCCTGTTCTGCAGTACTCCTAAAAACCTGTATATGCTGGTGTTGTTTTTTTAAAAACATTACAGAAAAGGCTACAAAAAACTTTTAGAAATATCTTTGGTTAAGCTCAGACACATAAACATTTTAAATTATAACTTGATCATTTAAGTTTACACAATGGCAAGAAAATGAATCGAATGACTAACACAGATGGAAAATCCCTTGCTTAGTCATGGTTTAGCACACTGAGAAAAAAATTATACTACTTTTTTTAAGGTGGGTGTTTGCAAACAATTTATTTAATTGTTACATGTACTACATGTTGTAGTTGTCATTTCCCATGTGCTCTGTGTTTTCCTCTTGTGACCGAGTTCTGTTAATTATGTATTCCTTTCAGGTGTGTCTCGCTCATTTACGTTGTCTACCCTTCTTAAGTTGCTCTCTGTGTCTCAGTACTTAATATTTAGACGTGTGTTTTGTTATTCTCTGTATTTTAGTTTCCTTTTTGAATTATATTAAAAAGACCTTTGGATTTTGACAATCAATGACTCATGGATCTTGGATTGCACACGCCTCGTAGCAGAATGATGCACCAAATCAGTTTGAGGTGGATCTCAATGACGGAGATTCTCCACCGTCTCCTGATGGGACTGCCTCCTCTTCCCACGCCACAGCAAGGCTGTCTGCTGGCCGAGAGGGGAATGACTGGTTCCCGACTCGATATTAGGCGGCGGCATCTGGTTCATGCACCGCCGAAGCGCTCCCACGAGCCCGCACTTCCCGAGCGCCTCTCCGAGCCCACGCTGCACGAGCGTCCCTCCGAGTCAGCGTTGCCAGATCTGATCCATTTCCCCGCGGATACCAATCCACATTTTCTGCGATTTTCGGGGGGCCGACAGCAGCGTCCGTCATGAAGGTGATTTTAGAAGATATCGAAGACTGTGAGGGGAGCCCCGTCCACGTTTGAGCTTGATGTGTGTCAAGGACAATACTATAATGAACTCTTAAATATATTTGTGGAAGATCTGATTGACTGGTGTGGAGAAGTGGTTGCACCCAGCTCCAACGAATCTCCAGTACTCCTGTGTTCCCTCCCAGCCTCCCTCTTCCACCTCCTCTCACACCAGTCAGTATTCCCATTCCAGCTCCACTAGTTCCTGTCAGTCCCTCGGCTCACCCTCAAACAGCACCATGTGTGCGTGTTGCTTCACCTCGGGACAGCCAGTCTCCAGCTCCACTCCAGCGAAGAGATCCCCCGTCTCCGCCTCCAGCTGTCGAACTTCAGACTCCACCTCGGTCCTGCGACCCTTCAGCTCCGCCTTGCCCCATAGTTCCCTCATCACCACCGTTGCCCATCGTCCAACCAGCTCCACCAGGCTTCCTTGTTCCTCCGGCTCTGCCTTGGTCTGCCTTGGAGTCGACCATCCTTCGCCTCTGGACTCCACTCCTCTGGCTGCGACTCGTCCCGCCGTCCTGCCAGCTCTGTCAGGCTCCTTTGTTATTCTCCGTATATTAGTTTCCTTGTTGAATTATATTATAAAGACCTTTGCATTCTGATAATCAACGACTTAGGAATCTTGAATTGTACACGCCTCGTAACAGCCATTTCTTCTTGCATATCCTTGTCAGGTTGGATGGTAAACGTTGGTTTTTAATGGTATAATTTCAATTTAATGGTTTTAGTTAATTTTTTACTTTATTTTATTTGTCTTTACTTTTAGTTAGAACTCTAACTTGAAGTTAATAGATATTATTTGGATTACTTTTAATAGATAATGTTTGTTAATTAATTAGAGTGAATCTGATCTCTAACAGCAGTCAGTGATTAAAAAATATACTATATCATATTTGATTCATGTATTAAAACATGTATGATAAGGAATGTTTGTCTTGTAGATTTAAAGTGCATAAAACATTTTAAATTCTGTGTAACTTCCTGCAGGACTTTCTCCTGATGTTCCTACATCATGTGGCCACCATCTCTTTGATCACCTTCTCATATGTAAATAACATGGCTCGGGTGGGAACGCTGGTAATGTGCCTGCACGATGCTGCTGACGTCCTACTGGAGGTGACTTCCTGTTACAGACATTAAAACAGAAAGAGACACTAGTACACTTATCAAAACCTACAGATGCAGGAATTCATTAGTAAACAAAGTTTTAAAGTTACAGATTTTAGTTTTCATGTTAGAAAGTCACTTGGTCGAACTATCAGCTACATAATCTTTTTTAAAAGCTCAGTCTACCCAAAAACACTACTTATTTACTATTTACTAGCCCTCATTTTAAAACCAGATTTTTTCTAGTTCCACAAAGAAAAAAATAAATATTACAAAGTGCTATGCATGAAGTCATGTAATGATTTTTATGAGCAAAAACAGTCCACATTCTCTGATAATATTGATATTTTCATTTCAGAGTGAGACATGGTTAAAACAAGACCTGACTCCAAAATAGGAAGTGTAAAAAAAAATATATATATATTAAATATATTTAGCATATAAATAAAAACATAATAAGTACATATAATGAAATATAAAACAAATAAAATATAAAAAATTTAAATAAAATATAAAAAAGATACATTAATAATGAAAAATGTATTTAAAAAATAAATAAATGATATTATATACATTATATATTCACACGCACACAACGCCATTAAACAGATTATATGTATTACATTACTGACAATGATAATTTGATAAAAAAAAATAGATCCAAATATCTCTGTGTACATTTATTACGCATAGACAAATACAAACACATGCATGTATATATTTAAGAAAAATGTTGTTTTTATATATAAAATATATTTCTATATGATAAAAGTTGTATATATGGATATAAATATATACATGTGCATATTTCAAAATATATGCTGTATGTACGTGCCTTCATACATGCATGTAAACACAGAGATATAATGTAAACAAAAACTTTTGTTTTGGATGCGATTATTCATTTGACAACACTAGATACAAATAAAGTTTAAATGAATTTAATTGACTATTTTTGTTATGTAAACATGTGATGACTTTATCTGTTCCGTTGATATTAATCATAGAGCAAATCTGTGTTTGCAGGCTGCTAAAATGGCAAACTATGCCAAATGCCAGAGACTCTGCAACGTCCTGTTCGTCATGTTCGCCCTGGTGTTCATCAGCTCCAGGCTGGGACTCTATCCTGTATGGTAAGGCAGTCCAGTCAGGAACAGATGACGAGCAGGTGTCTCAACACCTTCCAGCCTCTCCCTCTCATCTGCATATCTCAAATCTTCTATTTTATCATCTTTCCCAGCATTTTCAGGTTCTGACACCTTCAGTCAGTGTTGTTGCCAAGTAATAGTTACTATGGCTACAGCAGTAGTGTGGAGATGTGGACGAGCTCAGAATGAGAGAAACAGATGGCCTCGTGCTCTTTACAGCTATAACAGGAATTTAATCACTGAGAGAAATAGCATTCTGCTTTAATAAAGCCACTATTTTTAACATGATTTTATTAGACCATTTATGCAGTTTTTGGGGGCTGTTCACATGTGCTGTCTTTTGCTCGCTCAAGTTTGTTATTTCAAATGCAGACCTGTGATTCGAGCAATCATAATGGAAGCGCCTGCTTTTTTCAGGCACGTCCACGCCACATTGAGGAAAAAAACTTTTCAGACAAGAACCAACCAATCAGCTTTATCCTTTCCCGTAACAACATTAAAAGCTCAGCTGAGATGAAGCAATAGTTTGTCATAGCTGTACAGGTATAGCCATTTTAAGTCAATTTAGTAGCAGAGCTACTGCAAGCGATTTTTTTTGTGCTGGAAATTAAATGATCCTTTACTAAAACTTCAACGTCTTCACAGAAGATATACCTAGATATACTTTTAAAACTACACAGCCTCAGCATGATTATAATTACTAGTAAGAGTAAGAAAGAGTTTCAAATTTAATCTAGGGGGTAATCTATTAGACTGTGTCAAATTCGGCTTTACCAAGCTCAACGGGTCTCGCCAGAGCAGATACAAGCAAATGCTACTGGCTATTTTTAAAAAGGTTTCTCGATGTCCCGCCCTGTCTTCCTGTTTCTAGAAATGACTACTAGAAATAATTTTATATTGGTCTATTATTATTATTATAAAAAAATTCAACCGAAAATATAAATGTAAGGGTTAGTTCATTCAAACATATTAATAAAAACCTTTGTAATAAATTATTAAATGCTATGCTATATATACTATAATGGTAAAAAAAAAATGCTACTAATAAAATAACACTGCAGTGGAGACAAGTGTTATTAAAAGTATGAATACAAATATTAATTGTTTACATAACTTACAGAAGGATGCATGTGAGCTCCATTTCACTTGCATTTGCAATCTCTGCATTACAACAAAATAAAACATAAAAAATTCTAAACAAAATTAAAATTCACACTGTTTAATTACAGCCACAAGACTTAAATGCGCAACCATCCATAGGATGCATATTTCATATTTCCTCTTCCTGCAGATGCATTAGCACTTAAACGTCTGACTACGTCTGAATGTGGTTTGATCCGATCACACAAGGTTTTGGACCCCATTCGCACCTGTATGTAGTGCAGAGCGCCTGCGTCTTATCTTAACAGCAGGTTTGATGGCTTTTGCTTCCTTGACTTTCACTTTTGTGGCTTTTTCAGATCCATTATTCATTCTCTTCTTCAGAATGAATCATCTGTGCTTTTTCGACTCGTTTTCTTCATTAATCATTTAGTGCCAGGAAGACGTTTTATTCACTCACCTCGCCTAAGCATCTGCTTTGGCTTTTGAGTACTTCATTGTGCGACTCTAATGGAATTAGAGTAACTAATCTGAGGAGCTGCGTGAGGAACCAATGATGGATGCGACGGCGCCATCTGAAGTCTCTGGTCTTTCCGAGAGTCCTTACTGTCAGTTAGGGAAAATGATTAAATGGCATTGACAGAGCAGTTGTATTTAGTTCATGTATAGTGTTCTGTCTACTTTTGTAGGTTTAGATTTGCACGTCATGTGTTACCGTGGAATCTATTAAATTTGAGCTTTTATTAAAGAGTGATCTGATTTATAATGATTTGAATTAATTTTTATTTACTTGCTGTTAATAGTCTTTTTTAAAAACTTAATCCAGGTAATTAACTTTTTAATTTACATTTAAGTTTTTGTTTTTTCAATTTTATTTCAGCTTTTTATCCAATTAACAATTTTTAATAGTTTTGGATATAGTTATATGATATACTGAAACACTGCTCCATAGGAAAACCAAACCCACAAAACTTTCACAGAAACTATATATATATATGTATATACTGTATATAAATGCACACACACATTTATTCTAAGAAGTCTACATTATAAATATAAAAAATGTATGTCAATATATTATATTGAATTGCAGAAGACATGGGACAACATTAGTGTTGAAGTTCTCAGAAAATATATTGACACTTCATCTGATAGATTTTTTGCTCAGAGCAACCATCTGCATGTTTAATTATGAAATTAAATCATGTTTTGGTTCTAAGAAATTTGGCCAGCACTGTACTTGCACTGTCCTAATGCTGTAATGAAACGTGTGTTGCAGGATTTTAAACACCACTGTGTTTGAGAGCTGGGAGATCGTGGGGCCATACCCGTCGTGGTGGGTGTTTAATGTGCTGCTCATCCTGCTGCAGGCCCTGCACACCTTCTGGTCCTATCTCATACTGCGCATCGCCTGCAGGGCCATCTCCAGAGGAAAGGTGAGACTCCAGAAAATACATCTGACCCTTTATTGCTAGGGACTCTTATATATCTTGTATGTGTATAGTGTACATTTATTATGTATATATAAGTACATAGTTTGAAAATATTTACTTTTATTATGTAACTGCTGAGTATGCATCTTTCAAAGTCAGCATGAAATAACTCTTAAGATAATCTTGGGTTACTTGACTGTAACCCTGTTCACTGAGGAGATGCTGCATGTAACGCTATTGAGAAGGCTCTTTGTTTGACCAGTCGTTGAAGCATGTTTGCATATAACCTCGTCAGGTAACGTTATTTGATTATGTACACCTGGACGTTATAAATAGGAACGAACTGGAAACATCCTCAGATCAATTTTCTCTGAAAGGATGTCCAGTCACGTCTACAGTGCAGAATTGAAGTGCGGCATCTCGTTCCTGCCTTTCAGGGAACAGGATTACAGTCAAGTAACGTGAGACGTTCCCTTTCAAAAACTACTCTTGAAACGCTATTGGGAATGAGAATACCAAAAGCCACCGCAATGAAAGTGTCTGGCCCCCCAGGGTTGTGTAGTGTGTGCTCACTATAACCAAAGAGGTCTAGATCTTACTCTGGCACGTTGAATCGAGGACTCGTGAGCCCGGTATAGCATGGACATTCAAACTCTGACAAATGTTTTCAGAGAGGATCAGCCTGCCGCATCACTTGCTGCTAGGGGCAATTGACAATGCAAGCCTCCGGTTGAATGGGCCCTTCCTCCTAGAGGCAAAGTCTGACCACGCAGCTCGTAGGCTAGGGCAATAGCATCCATCACCCAATGTGACATTGTTTGTCTAGTGGCAGCTGCTCCCCGGATGCGGCCCCCATAGCATTTTAAGAGCTGCTTACGACTTACGCCACACGCCTAGTGTGGTGGACGGAAATCTGCAGAGCACGTATTGGACACAGTAAGTGAAGTCTTTCCTCCGGAGCAGTAAATGGTGGAAGACAGAAGGCTTCAAGAACAACTGGATGCATGGTCACGAATGGATCTTTCGAAAGATAATTACGGTGAGGATGCAGAATAGCTTTGACTAGCCCAGGGGCAAAGTCTAGGCAGGATGGTGAGACTGACAGAGCCTGCAAATAGCTAATAGCTATCGCTAAGTACCATAAAGGGACTGCCGCTTTAGAAGGCAGCCTCACCTGTTTAGCCCCATGAATAAAGTGGGCAACTAAAGGGTGCTTTCCCACAGAAATCCCGTCAATCAGAACATGGCAAGCCGAAATGGTGGCCACATACTTTCTAAGAGTACTAGGACATATACCTGAGGACAGTTTATCCTGCAGAAACTCCAATACTGAAACAAATTTGGCAGTGGACTGGGTCTACATGGTTTGCCATGCACCAGCTTTCGAAAATACTCATCTGAGGGCATAAGTTCTTCTAGTAGTGGGAGCTGGAAGACCAGCATCTCTTAGTTGGTCCCCCTCAAGGGCAGACATGAGGTTCCAGAGCTCGGGACTTGGGATGAAATATTGTCCCCTGTGCCTGAAACAGAAGATCCCTCCTGACTGGAATCGCTCATGGTGAGCCATAGGGGAGAGATATTAGATCTGAGAAACACACTCTGGTAGGCCAAAGGAGAAACTCCTGTTGACGTACCTTCGCTAGGACTCCTGAGATCAGAGGTATCGGAGGAAATGTGTAAAGTCTGGGCCATCTGTGGGCCATTGCGTCTAGACCCAGGGGGGCTGGAGCAGTCAGAGAGTAGTAAAGGGGACATTGTGCAGTCTCCTGCAAAGCAGAGAAGTCCACCTCTGCTGTATAAAATCTCTCCCAACTACTTTGGGTAGTTTCCATTCCCCATGTGTCACAGCTTGTCTGGACACCAAGTCTGCTCCCACATTCGTGTGCCCCGGAATGTAAATGGTCCTGAGGGATAGAAACTTGTCCTGTGTCCAAAACGAACCTTACAAACGCTTCCTCGTAGGGCTTGCCTCTTCGTCGATGGACCCACCAATGCTCAAGAATGAAGCAGGTTAGCCTGGTACACCTGCAGAACCGCCATGGTGTGCAGGGCAGCACCAGCCTCACCCGCTGCCTGAAAAGCCTTACTCACCAGCGAAGATACTTTACAAGGTTTGGTAGGGGGAGTGGGCTTTTTAAGTGATGATGATCTCCCTGGAGAGAGATCTTCGATGTGGGGCATCATCATATTCAGCTTCATGCCTTTGCATCAACAATATTCGAATAAATCAACATCCATGACACAATGACACAGGATGAAGGGCAGAGACCATCGCTGAGGCCCCTCCCCCCAGCCACCCAACGGAAAACTGTCATCTAGTTTTGAGCGTTTGGGGGTCTCTTGCTCCTGCAGCCAGCAAGGTGTAAATGTTGGACTGCCCGAGTTACCACCTCGATTAACTCCTTGTAAGATCGTTTGACATGAGAGGAGCGCTCTGAGGTGGCACTTTCCATCTCACCAGAAGCAAGAGAAGAAATCTCTTCTGCACTTGAGATGCGCACACAAGAGCCTTCCAATCCAGTGAGACCACGAGAGAAAGGACTGGATCCATCTCATGCGCTTCAGCCAGATCGACATTCGACCCCCAGAAGGGAAGCATTTTGACTCCATGCTCCTTCCTGTCCGAGGATAGTGCTCTTCCCCCAAACAGTCAAAGCTGAAATTGTGGTGATCATCTTCAGAGAGTCGCTCACACGGATGCGAACATCTACTTTCAAACTCCGCCATCAGTAAGTAATGTTTTATTTTCATTTTCTGCTTTCTTTCTTTTTTTTAACTGCTGCGCAGTTTTGTTTTATTTGCACACACGATGCAGTCCTTGAAAGACCTGAGGATTAAGGTTCCTGCCTATTTATAACCCATAATCATATGCCATTACCTGACAGAGGTTATATAAGCGAAACTTTGGTGTGTTTGACACACGTTTCAACAACCGGTTGAACAAGGAGCGTTCTCAATAGCGTTTCACGCAGCCTCGAGGGTAGCTTTTAAAAGGGGACAAATCTATGCGTATGCATGCTTTATAAATGAGGGTCCATACATGTTAAGTCTGTCCATATGGTGTTTCGTAAAAACGAAGTAAACACAAATGAAGAATGTAAATGTGTGCATATGAGCAATTATTTTAATTTAAGTCAATGACCGATGTTAAATTGACCTTAGTCAGAGAATTGGTGATTAATAAAATCCAGTCCCAGTCTACATGTCATTAATTAGTACTGTACTTTAAACTAATTCTTATGCTGTATTCCTAAATTTATGTGCTCTTTCTCCCTTCTATCTTCATCACTGCCATCAAAGGCAGGAAAATGGAATCCTTTACATGTAAGTGATTAGTAAAAAAAATATAATTTACACTACCACACAAAACTTTTGGGATATTTCAAATTATTTCTATTTTAAATGGATGATCCAAAAGCTAAAATTTCAAATTCCAAAGATTTAAAAATATATTCCAATAGAAAACTGTTTGTTAAATTGTTATATTTCACTAAACGGCTGTTAACGAAGATCAGTGAGTGTAATAAATGTACTGTTCATTGTTCTTTTATGTTAGTTAATACATTCAATAATGTTGACAAATGACAGCTTATTATAGTCTTACCGCAATTTCTATTATTGTAAAATATGTAGAATCTCAAAATAAATGTCAAACTAAGGTAATTAGTAATAAACTGTCTCTTCTAATTGTCATATAGTAAATACTGTCATCCTTACCATCTCTTTACTCTTTCTAGGTGTCAAAGGATGATCGCAGTGACATTGAGTCCAGCTCTGATGAAGATGAGGTTCTTCCTCCCTCTCAGAAACACCACACTAACGGGACCAATGGCGCTCACGGTACCAACGGCTACCTGTCCTCGTCCCTGTGCCCAGACGAACACTAAAGGACGTTTTACTGGGCCCTAGCTGCATCACTCTCCGTTGTGTCAAATCATGTATGAACATTACCGGTCCCGTACTGGAACTTCTCAATAATGTGAATGCGGTTCTGTTTGGGTTGGTCGCTTTTCACCATTTCCCCCTGATGTTTTGTGTTCCATTCGTTGGCTTTTGTTTTTGTGGTTGTTTATCCTGTGACATTCGTTATCAAAGCACCTTTTAGATTCAGTGCGGCTCACGCTTTTCTTTCAAGCAAGTGAATGAAAGCATTGTTCTTTCTTTCATTATCACGTGAGCATGCTGCTGCGGTCATGTGTTCTGGCATCATGGGAACGGTAGTTTTCTTGGATTAGTGTTATTTTCTATTTATTAATTTTTGTATCTTTAATAAATTTGCATTTCTGTTTGTTTGTTTTTTACATACATTCACCTTTTCCACAACAAGATTTTGGTGCTGGAGCTGGCGCAATCTGGTTGCTTTTTTAAAAAGCATTATTAGCCAACTATAGTCGCAAGGTTCAACAAACATAAAAAATGCATCGCAACATTTTGCTAACAATTCAATTAAAGGGTTAGTTCACTCCAAAATGTAAATTCTGTCATTAATTAGTCACCCTAATGTCATTCCAAACCTGTAAGACCTTCATTCATGTTCCGAACACCAATTAAGATATTTATGATGATATCAGAGAGGCTATCATACCTGAATCATGTCCAGAAATGTAGTATTCGGTAAAACATGCATGTGACATCAGTAGCTCAACTTTTGGATGAGTATGGTTGAGTAAATTGTTACTTTTGTTTTCTTGCAAAAAAAAAGGATTCTCATAATGTCGCAAAACTGAAATTGATCCACTGATGTCACATGGACTGTTTTACTGATCAAGTTTCTGGACCTGGAATCATTTTAGTTGTAATGCTGTCTATGGAGGAACAGATGGCTCTCTGAAGTCATCAAAAACATCTTAATTTGTGTTCCAAGGGTCTTACGGGTTTGGAATGACATGAGGGTGAGTAATTAATGAGAACTTTAATTTTGGGGTGAACTAACCCTTTAATTTTTTTTTTTTTTTAAGCGGTCTCTGAATGTTCAAAATGTAGGTTTTTTTTTTTTTTTTTTTTTTTGTTTTTTTAAAGTTA
>JAUCMT010000160.1:19665572-19679224 GCA_032357475.1 Enteromius thamalakanensis
AAATTGTGTGTTACGTTCACTATGTTCTTTGTTGTAATTTCCCATGTGCTCTGTGTTTTCCTCTTGTGACCTAGTTTTGTTAATTACGTATTGCTTTCAGGTGTGTACCGCTCATTTACGTTGATTGTCTACCATACTTAAACTGCTCCCTGTGTCTCAGTGTTTGTCGGTTATTATTGTTGCATGTGTTCATGTTAAGTTGTCTTGTGGATATTACTCCATCTGTGCTTTCTTCTATATTAAAAGACTTTATGTTATTTGACCTCTCGTCTCCTGCGATCTCCTTCACTGTATACCAGACGTAACATTGCGCTACCAATGGTAATTAATTCTAACGATTGGGTATAGCGTGTATCACATCAAACCATGCAAATTATAATAATTGTTATACTTTATTCTCAAATTATTAATGTTATAAACATCAGCATTGCTTGATTATGAGTAGTGTGCATTAGAGTATAGATTTTAATTTATGTGCAGTCTAATTTCTAATTGTCCCATCGTACAAATATATGTCATATGTCAAATATGTCATATGTTAAACTGGAATATAATTTAATTGACATTTGTTTCATTTAATCCTTTCTGGATTAAAATTAGAAAACCAAAGGCGATAGTTTTGAAAACTGGCTGGTTATGTACTTGCTCAAATATCGATTTTGCATCATTTCTACCTAAGTTACAGACTGCAGTCTTAATTAATCATGTGTCTGATTAAATCTTTTAACCCATTACTTTACTATCTAAAGATGCATTATGACATGCAGAGCTAGATGATTCTGGTTATTCTGGCACAGATGAAGCAAGTGATCCAGGCTTTTGATTTCCTCCTTGTCCTTCACAGCAGGTCACTGCCTTTAATTCTAGCTGAGTGGATTTGGCTTTCTGACTCCCACACAGATAAGGGAGGGGGTAGAGAAAGAAGAAAGGGAAAATGACAGACAGAATTTGGGTCTCACCCCATGTGGCGGGATATAGCTGCAGGCCAGGGCTGAATGGCTCTCCTCCATTCTCCACCCTGGAAGACCTTTATTATAACAACCATTTAAATTGATTGCAACATGCAATATTTTTACTGGGAAGGATGCATCTTAAAAGAATGTTTCAGGTTGAGTATAGGTTAATCTTTATTGACAGCGTCGGTGTCATATTACCACAGAAAACCATTTAATCATGTCACTCTCATTTTAAAAGGCATTTACAGTAGAGTGTGTGGAAATCTATGGGCCCAACACTGCACGGCGCATTAGAATCTGTATCCGTGCAAATTAATCCATGCCAACAACTCATGTTGTGACTGTGTGGCCATTAAACCGAAATATTTGTGACATAAAATAGTGCATAGTAGGCCAAACTAAAATTGTGCAGATACATTTAACAGAAGCGAGGTGTTAGGATGTTAGTATTAACGTTGTTGTTTACGTTTTACTTGTCCCTGAAAAATTACATTTTACAACTGCTGAAGTTTTTCTACAAAACAGGAATCCAAACAACCTGCTTACTATTTTAATGTATCTTACAGTATATTTTATTACAGTATATTACAGTAGGTTTTGTTTTGCTAAAGTGTAGCTTACTCTTAGCTTTGATCACTTTTATAGATTGTACTTTTGCTATAACTATTTTCCACATAGCTTTCCAGATACCGTTGTTAATGAATAACAAAACATTAATCCGCCCATTAAAGTAGTCCCACCACTAAAAGGACAATGTAGCTAGTTTAAAAAAAAAAAATCTAAAGCATAAGTTTCAGATTAGTTTAGCTCATTTTAACAGCAAAGTTTGTAGCAATACTGCTCATGAATAGCAAAACATTTATTCACCAAAAAAAGTAGTTCCCCCACTATGAAAGGCGATGTAGTTTGTAGAGTAAGCTAATTTTGCTTAAGGATAACTTTCAGCTAATTTAGCAAATTTTATGTTTTTAGTCTGTAAATTCTCATAACTTAAAATGTATTTGCATGTGAGGTAATGCTAAATCTTTCAGCATGTCGTAGACTTGAAAGTTCATTACAAAATCATGCTTTTTTATTATTATTAATATTTATTTTGACACCTCGAGGAATAGCATGCCACGGATGCCAATGGCAGCACTTGTTCTGAACTTGTTTTGATCCAGGAACATTCCTTTGTGCAAGTTTGTCTTTATTTTTAGCCAGCCTGATATGGACTGCATGCTTTATGTTTGGCAATCCCACATCTCTACATTCGCTGGAGAGCGATATAAACTGAATGACTCATTTTTCTCTATTCTTGATCTCAGATCCCTTGGGAGGGAAAAAGGGATGAAGAATTGGAGGAAGGAGGGCTGGAGGGGGTGTTGAGGAGAAAGGCAACGGCAACAGACGGGTGACACATCTCTTAGCTGGAGGTTTTCTCCCCTCCTCTGAGGCAGAATCTAAAAATATCATAACCCAGTGCCTTCATTAGAACAGACAGAGCTCTCCATACACACATTCACACACACAATCCGCCCACAACACGCAATACAGCTTTACCAAAACACAACTCGTATCGACCATTACCTATTCCTCACGAACCAATTAAATGGCGGGAGATGAAGAGAAAAGCGCTCTGTGTCTGTCTGCAGACGCTACATGTCCTTGCTATGACTCACCGGGTGATAGGCGTGTGGGCGCACACATGTGTTCTTATGCGCGAGTGTGTCTGAATGTGTTTCTGGGTGAAGATGACATTCTTCAGTACAAGTTTGGTGGCTCTGACAAACTGTTAACTCAAAAAACTGTGTCACGAAGAAAAGCATTCATTACACAATGTTTGGTGATTCCAGACCAGTAGGGAAGAATATTGAATAACTGCAGTGTAGATCTAGTTTAGGTTAATTTTTTATTATTATTTATTACAATATTTATTATTTGTATTATTAATTATTTATTATTAGCAGTTAAATCTATTTTAAACAAAGTGTTATTGTCTATTGAACATGATTTCTTTGGTATGAATTAAGCTTTATGATATTATATATATATTAAATATATAATTATTTATGATTCTAAATAAATCTGTGTATTAGTATTTTGAATACAGCATTATATTGTGCTTTTTTCATTAAGTGTAAGGAGTAACATGAAGTACATGAACAGGGAGGTAGCGAAAAGTTTATATGCACTGTAAATAAATAGCTGTAATAGTTGTAAATAGAATTGGAAAATAATATAATGTTTAATTAATTTATATATATATATATATATATATATATATATATAAAAAATAAAAATAAAAAAAGACTTTTGTCTCATGATTTAAAATCTTCTATATTTCTTTAATGTTGTTATTGTGTAGTGGAGATGAGTATCTGTAGTAATGTTTTTTACCAGTCCAGGTTTGGAACAACATGAGGTGAGTAAATAATATTATATTTAGGCCCGGTTTCACAAACGGGGCTTAGCATTAGTTAAAGATATTTAAGCAACTTTTACAAAAATGCCTAATATGAAAATATTACAGGTGTGCATCGTAACACAGAACAATGACACTGACATGTTTTAAGATATGTCAGAGCAAGATATTTTCATTTGAGACAGCTCAAACATGCAATTTAGGGACTAGCTTAAGCCTTGTCTGTGAAACTGGGGGCATATGCATGGAGTAAACTTTTATCACGATTATTTAATATTTTATAAAACTTGTATCAGTTAGCCTACAGTCTGTGTAGTCAATATTAAATGTGTGTTCTGAGTTTGTCCTACCACAGAAAAATGTAATTAACCACCCAGTCAAATGTGAATGCTAAAAACAACGCGAAAGAAAATAAGGTATCAGAATCCTGAAAAATAAATATTATTATTATTTTCGCCGGAGGTGCAGTGCTAGGTTAGGTGACTCCATTTCTTCACTGAGTTACCGATTTAGACCCGCCCAATAAATCCTGCTCACGAAAAAAACATAACAGTATGTCTCCACCATCAAGTATTATATAGTTCACAGTCTTTGTAGCATGTTTCAGCAATGCATTTCTAAGTAAGGGATAATATTAACCACCCAGTACGGTAGTTATCAGGCAGACGTTATCAGGCAGCCGGTATTTACATTATCCCGCTTATTACACGGCTATTTGCCACATAAGGAAAAAAATGGACATAAATATGAATTTACATTTTTTTTTTGGCATATTTGTTTTAAATCAACATTTTCATCCTTTCGCGAAACGATATAGTACGGTTAGTAAGACAATTTATAACATCTACATATGACTAAAACAAGGAATGTATTTTAAATTTTACATTGTTAATTGTGGTTGTCCAGTGTTTGTCACAAGATGGCGCCAAACGGTAATATTTGTTGTCGCGGAGGGATTTTAAACATACAAGTAGTACCGTGTGTTATTACTTTGGAGCAGTTATTATTTGAAAAGAATGAACCTGCAAATCTCTCAACTGACCAATCAGAATCAAGCATTCCAGAGAGACGTGTAATAAGTAAATATATTTTTCCAGGTTTTGCATGATTAAATTTTTTATTCCTAAAATCATTTTTTTAGGAGCAAACATTAAAACATGAAAATTAAGTTGAAAGAATATATTAAATTTGTATGTATTTTTAGAATGTAAGTATGATAAGTGACAATTACTTAATATTATTATTATAAGTACAATATTTAAGAAATCTTTTAAAACAAGCTGAATTTACTTGTAACGCAACAAATCATAAGATATTAAATCTTCTCATATATTTAATATGAGTGTATTTTGCCTTAATATACACTGACATTTTTTCCACTTGTTTTAAGCATAAAGAAGTTAAAACAAGTGCAAGACAAAATTCACAAAAATACATATTCGGAAAACAATACTTAGTATCTTATGTATAGTGTTGCTCTTTATGTAACTGCTCTGTAGTGTAAGTGGAAAATAAGTTTTTGCATGTCATATTAACCGTGTAAGCAGTGCAGGTTAATATTTGATGCACTTGCCTTGCAAACTCATTGACGGTTTTTCCTCTTCAAAGCTCCACATATCGTGCATGGTCCTTCATATCAGATGAAATGTACGCCTCAGCAGATGCCCACCGGTACGACACTGCACTGGATCAGCCTCTTTTTATTATCCATGTGGGTTGCTGTGTATTTATATCAGGCTTATTCTTTCAGCATACTGGGAAATGCTCTCAGCCAAGATGCCATTCAGGAAATCCGTCAAATCCTAGATGAACACGGGAAAAGAAAAAGACCGGTATGTTACTTACAGGAAAAGTCCATCCAAAAATGAAAACGTACGCACCCTCAGGACATCCAAGAGTATGTTTTTTCATCAGAACATGAGATTACATTTTTTGCTCACCAATGAATGCTCTGCAGTGAATGGGTGCCGTCAGAATGAAAGTCCAAACAGCTGATAAAAAACATCACAGTAATCCACAAGTAATACTCATCACTCCAGTTTATCAGCTAACATGCACTGAAATAAAAAGCTGCATGTTTGTAGAAAAAAAAAACGAATCCATTTTTAAGGCACTTCAAATCAAAAAAGAGAATCCATCATTTGTTAAATAAGCAACAGTTTGAAGACATCTTCATGATGTATTTGTTTTTTACACACTTGCAGCTTTTCTTTTCACAACACATAACTGATGGACTAGAGTGTTTTGGATGACTATTGTAATGTTTTTATCAGCTGTATAGACTGTAAACTGTATAGTCTGACGGCACCCATTCACTGCAGAGGATCCATTGGTACAATTTAATCTCTGGGTGAGCTGCTTCTTTAATGTTTATGCATATATACACATTATGACATTTACAGCAGCATGTTTACAATACAGTAAATGTTAATGTTTACAGCTTGACAACGCTGTTGAAAAGTCCGGAAAGCTTGTTCTTACAAACTGGAGTGAACAAGTTAAAGTAAGAAAAGCTAATTCTAACATAATTAATTAAAGTTGCCATGAAGATGATACATTTTGAGCAGAAGTGTGTTTTTGCAGCTGAAAAAGAAGCTGATTGGGCTGACAAGAGAACATGAAGCTCTCTTTAGCTTTGTGGAGAAAAATAAGCAAATCTGTACAGAGAAGGAAAAACAAAAGGTAAATATGATGGGTTTTTTACCATGAGTGAAAGCACTTTAATAGATATGTTTGTGACATTATTTTCATCTAGATGTTGAATAGATTGACTAAATCAGCAGAGCTTCAGACCAGAGTTGATGAGGAATATTTTAACACCAACATGGAGGGTCACCACATCCGACTGAAGCTGGAGAACACGCTGAAGACCTGCTATCAGGTTCCTTTCATATCTTTACGTTTTCAATTTGATCTTTTCTGAAATCCATTGCCTTTCGACTGATTCGGTTCTGCACTTTAGATTGTTCAGGAGCTTGAGAAGCAAAGAATAGAGACTCTGTCCAACACCCTGGAAAAGTACAGTCTCTTCATGACCGTCTACGCACAGACCGTCATTCACGTGAGTGACTGAACCATCAAACACCGATTTTTACATGCTCCATTTCATATTGAATTTAAATGACCACAAATTAGTTAAAATTTAATTCAATATTTTTAATACATTCCAAAAAAATGAAATAAAAATGTCCACATTTCATGTAAATGTCTGGCTTAAATATTGTCTATTTAAAAAATATTTAATAGTTAAATCAATTATTAATTAAACATTTAATTGACATTTTACATTTACATTTAATCATTTTGTAGATGCTTTTTTTCCAAAGCGACTTACAATCGGGGACAGTTTAGACAGTTTTAAATGTTTCAAAGCAGGTATTGTGGAAATTAACCGAACAGCGATGCCATAGAAAAATTAAAAATTAATTTAAAATTTAAAAAATAAATTCCACAGAAAATCTGGTTTCATTTTATTATGATGGTCCCTTTAACGTATTCTGATGATTATTGCACATAGATATTTACTTACTCTCAATAGAGCGCTATATGTACTGATATGTTGATATGTACTTTTGAGTTACTTTTGGGAGACCATTACAATAAAGAGTTAGCAGATATTAATTAGAGAGTGTACTAATATTCTAATGAAAGTTAGTTGACATGTAGGTGCAAAGCTACTTATTGTCAACAGATTGTTCAAAAGGGACCATCAAAATACAGTGTTATCAAGAATCTTGCAATTTTTTCTTAGTGTAAAGAATATTTTATTAATCTAAAGAACCTTTTTGGAATAAAAAAAATGAATAGTTGGAATTATTGATGCCATAAAAAAGCGTTATTTGTATAGTGTATAATTAAAAGTTAATTTAATTAATATAATAAAGTGTATGTTATTTAAATGCATGTATTCTACTATATCGTAATTAATCTATTTTATTAAATCAATAACTCTATAATTTATTTATGAGTGTGTATTCATACAATGAATTAAAACCTACACTGACAAATTTCTTGCCCCTTACATTCTTAAAATATTTTCTGCAATACATCTTAATCCAAACTCAACTTTAAAAGGCAACATTTTAAGCGTTTTCAATTACATTTTTTGAAGAAAAAAAAACTGCTCGAGTGAAGACTCATTTAAACCTCGCAACAATGTCTTTTATTTGGATCATTTCATGACTTGATTGAACTGACTTTGAATGCTGGATTTGTTTTTTGCTAACAGAGTCACAAACAGATTGAGCAGGCCGTACGCAAAGTTGATGTGGAGAAGGACATTCAGTTGCTGGTGGAGGACGTAAGCGCTGTAGTGGACGAAAGCAAAGCTGAATTTCTCATGGCTGACTACTTCGTAAGTCTTTGAATTTACAAATACAACACAAATTTGCGTTGCAGAATTGATTGAAATGTGTTTCTGTGTGTGTGTGTGTGTGTGTGTGTTTATACAGGAGGAAGAAGGAAAAACAGTCATGGGAAAAGACAGAAGGAAAGATGCCATCAGGACCAAACTTAAGCGTCTGGAGAACTCCATCACGAAAACAAAAAGTGACAGAGAAGGTTTGGATGTTCTGTATACTGCGCTTCAGAGCTTAGCCTGTGTCATTTAAAATGGACAAATCACATTTTCATTCAACATTTGAGTTGTCAAAGCAACCTATTGGTGTCCACAAATCTGCATTTAGATAAAAAGGAAGAAAAAGGACTTGAATTGTTATTTTTAAATATCACACTGTAGGACGCTCATGAAAAACTACTTGAATTTTTTAAAAAGTACGCTATGACCCGCTTTAAACAGAACGTTTATTCCTCTGAGATCTTATTAGGTGGTTCTGTCCTGTTTATATTGTTCATTATATGAGATTTAGCTCAACACTGACATAAATCTGGATTCCAGGCTTAGAGAAAATGGTGAAAGTATACACGGAGCAGCCAAACTTCTCCAATCAAAAAAACCTGGAGGAAACAGAACAGTTATTGGATGAGGTCAGAGGTTACATTTCGCTCAGATGTTCTGTTCAAATTTGTAAACAAAAAATATTTTCATTCTAATTGGTCCCTGATTATGTTATTGTGTAAGCAAAAATGTTCTGGTATTTTTACAAACTGAATATTGACCGCTCTCTCTCTCCGTAGGCCATCCTCAAACTGGATCTTTTGGAAGCAACGCATTGCAAACTGACTCAAAGTCTGGCAGAGATAGAGGGCAAACCAAAAACAAAACATCGATTCAGTGACAGCATCACTAAATGGAAAGAAAAGGTAAGCTACCCATTTAGTACTAGAAGCATAACATTTTATTTGAATAAAATTATTATTATTAGCATGCATTTAATGTACAAACTTTTCACCTTTATAATTAAGATGCATTTTTTATTTTACTAAAACCTTATCGGCATGCATTTTAAGTGAGAACTTTTGTGGAGGACTTTTTATTTTTATTTTATGTTTATACATTTATCATAAGTATATGCAGAATTTATTTTAGTAAAATTATAATCAGCATGAATGATAATTACATGAATTATAGTAACAAAAAACTTAAAAAAACAAGTTTGTAGGTAGCAATTAAACATTTCTTTCAAAAATAAATCAATAAATAAAAATTAAATGAGGTTAGTGTCTCTAGTTTCATTAAAAAAATAAATAAATAAACTCCTTGGCTGATTCATTTGATCCCATCATGTAGAAAATCTTGATATATCTAGAACAGTAAGAAAACATAAACATAAGAGTTAATTGAGAAACTAGGTCATCACTAGTTTAGCATAAGGTTTTGTTTATGCTGTTCCTTTAAAACGGTCTACATTTTTTCTGACTATAATATATGGGTTTCCCTGAGGCTGCTGGGTGGAGAGAGACAACATTGCAATTTTAATAAGGCCAATTTAGACAAAAATCTCATCTATATGTTGCATGAGTTTTTAAACTCTCTCTGGTTTTGCTCCAGGACTGTGAGCACAGCGTGGTGCAGCTTTCTCGACCGGTGAGGATCAAAAAGACTCCGTTCAGATCACGTCAGTCCATGAAGAGCGCTGCGATCAATAAAAGTGTGCCGACCAACCAAAGCCCTGATACGACAACTGAAGAGCCTTCGACTGAGACGACCGATGTCACGCATAACACAGACGAGCAACAGAGCGGCCCGGTTAACGGAAGCATGTCTGAATCTGAGGAGGATAAAGGTAAACGGGTAGCAAAACATGTTTGCCTTCGTTTTAACAACATATAATACTCCTGATTTCATTTGTGTGTGTGTTAAATTCCCCAAACAGGCTCAGAATTTCACTCACTCGGCAGATGCAAGGCTTTATACAGCTTCACCTCAGAAAGAGAGGATGAGTTAAACATTAATGAAGGTATACATGGCAGTTCATCTTAATACATCATCCCTCAGCACCTGCTTTCTGTTGACTCTCCCTCTTCAATCTGGCAGGAGACGTACTGGATATCTTCCAGAAGGACGACACGGGGTGGTGGTTCGGTGAGCTGAACGGACAGAGGGGACATTTCCCGTCCACGTACGTGGAGGAGCTGCCTGTTTTCACGGAGATGAAGTCCTCTGAAGCTTAGTTTCAAAAGAGCATGTGATGGAAAAGGTCATTGACCTCGTCACTCGTGCTCTAGGGTTGAACACAATTACTTGAAAAAAGGACTTTAGAAATTCATTCAAAAGAATTGTTTGAGACTCCAAAGAACAGTTCACTCACAAATTAATATGAGTAGGGAAATTTTACAATAGATGAGATTCTAGCCTATAAAATATTTTACAAAAGACAATTTCTGAGTATTTTTCCATGAAAAGAAAGCCTACAAATTAAATCCATTTTTAGAACTTTATTGTGAAGAAATGTACATAATGCAATGCATTTGTGTTAGATGTTTAAGTCACTGTCGTTTAAAACTAAGAAATTTGAAAGCACTTTTTTTGACTTGTATAAAGGTTTATTGCTAAAAATTAAGAACTGAAACGATTAAATAATTTTATATTAAGTAACTGCTGCTGGTTTAGGCAAATAAAGGCTCAGTCATATAAATGTGGTGTCTGTGTCTCTGACCGTATGTTTCAAATGCATCTGAAATAAAGAACATATCAGCATATCAGCTTCAGTCAAGCTGTCTTCACGCCACTGTGAAGTGCCACAAACTCTCTCCGGATGTTAGCGAGGAAAGCAGAGAAGTTGTTGGTCTCCTGCAGTCTGCGCTCTAGATGTGCCATTTTGTCCAGCGGAGGGTCACAGGAGATGACTGAGGGGAAAATATCATCATAGTATTTAATCACTTTAATTCTGTCAATCATTTCACGCTGTTCAAAAGTTTGTGTTCAGAAAATTATAATTTTAGTAGTTTTATTCAGAGAGCCAAGCATTAACTTGACCAAAAAAAACCTATTTTAAATAAATGCTTTCAGGTTTCTGAAGGATCATGACACTGAAGACTGGAGTAATGATGCTAAACATTCAGTCTTGCATTACAAGAATATACTTTACAATATATTGTAACACAAAAAAGTCATTTAAATTGTAATAATATTTCACAATAGTATTGGTTTTGATCTTTTGCTGTATTTTTGATCAAATAAATAAATAATTATACCAAAGACAAAGTTTCAAGTAATTCATTTATCATTAAAGCATAAAATGAATATTCTTATTTATCAGTATAAACATGTAACATGAGTCTTTATCAAAAGCAGGTAGAAGAATATTAAGGTTTAATTTAACAAAGCCTTAATTCCTTTATGATTTTTACTAAATCAATGATAAACAGATCAAAAGATGGGGATTTACTGTGGTAAACGCCCTCTGTATCGAGCTGTAGGAGGAAGGTATGGACCATGTCTGGATCTTTATGACTGATGTTCCTGTAGACAAACTGCAGCTTCTCACCTTAAAATAAACACAGATGTTGATGACACAGTAGCAATTACAAAAAAAAGTGATATAGAAAATGCCAAATCATTTTCAAAATCCTAACACAATCATTTTAAGGTTAAAATAAAAAGAATTTAAATGTGGCATCAGAGTTTGTACCTCACTCTATTTGAACGATGCATCTAATGCATAATAATAAAAAAGAAAAAAAAATGCTTAATAGTTCAGTCACACTGTACCTTCAAGTCAAACAAAGACTTTACCTTGGATTTTTCTGATCTCAAGACTGAGGTGCTTCTGAAAGATGTCTTTACATCTGTTCAGCTTCTTCAGTCTGTCCTTGTTGGCTTTATTTTGTGACTGAATCACTGTAGAAATGCATAACACAAACATTATTAGCATCAGGTCAGATGGAAGCAATAGTAAACTGCTGTTCATTGTGTCTGTCACCTAACAGTCACATGCAAAAAAGGATTACACACAGTCTCTGTTTTTGGCCTGATCCTTCTTGAGCTTCTCAATTCTCTGGTATAAGAGAGCTTTGTGATGCTCTTTGTCTTCAATCTCAGAAACAACCTCAAGATGTTCAGCGCTCTTCTCTTTCAGTGAAGATGTTTTCTCTTTCAAATCTAATTTAAAAAAACAAGAAAGGAAAGGAAATGTCAGACAACACAATATCAGTTTGCGGTTATTAAAAAAGTCTAGCAATGGTGCCTACTTGTTACCTTCTTTGTATGTTTGTATCATGTCAAAAATGGTTTCATCCTCCTTGCATTTCTTAAAACAAGTACCTATGTAGAAGCAAAGAAAGAAAGAGAAACCCCAAGCAAGTTGAAATATTTAAACTATTTTTTCTTGCAATACAAAATTTAAAAAGCTACAGAAAGCACATATTTCACAAAAATCTGATTATTTTAAATGATGAGACAAATTGGTAAATGCAAGAAACTTCAGAACAGTGTTATTATTATCATAGCAGAAACAAACACAGAATTATAAGACAAAAAAAGTAACATTTTAATTGATTGTTCATTTCAGTAAATCGGTTTCAAACTATAAAATAGTTTAAAATAGTTAAAAAAAATTAAAAAAAAGTTCTTAGAGCAAATACAAACTTCACTTTTAAAGGCTAGACATACCACAATATAATTTATTTTTCACCATATGACCAAAGCCTTTTCAAAATCCAAATGGATTATAATGAAAGATATTTATTTAAAATAGTACATGTTCTATTTTAATTTCCAAAATCCATCCCACAAGTAATCTTTGTATAAAACCGGTAACACTTGCACATTCAGCTCAAACCCTGATAGTCCATGGAGAGCATAAAAGAATCCTGTGCATCTCTTACTCAAGACAGACTTTATGTATTGTCTGTGTTCCTGACAGAGCTCTGCCACACTGTCATTGAGCGTCTCTCCCATGGCTTGATCCAGCAGTTTAGCCCTGATCTCCTCCAGTCTGCTGTTGAACTGCTCCACCACGTTATAGTCTCTGATGGATTCCATATGAGCTGCAAAATCACCCAAACAACAACACAGTGCCAGTTACTACACTAGACAGCTCACATATTATAATCCATTATCTACTCTACTACAATATAAAATAATCTAAGAATGCAGTTATATATGTATTTTTGCCCATGGTATGATGTAATAATATCCATGTAATCCATCTTAGCAGAAAACCAATATAACGTTACAATGATTAGTGTCATATTGTTAGCTGACGTTATAACGTTAATACTTCAGCGGGATATTTTTTTAAACTTGTCACTACTTCAATTCTAGCTACTGAAACCTTAACATTACTGACAAATGTTATTTTAACAATCGCAGAAAACATTTAAATCGCTCACCCGTTGCGTAATGTGAAAATAAAAGCAATTTTCTTTCTCGTCGTTTTTAAAAATCGGCGCCCGAAACGTCAGCAGTTACACAGGAAGTGGCGTCAGATAAACGCGTCGTCACAATTACAAAATAGCGGTATGACTATTTCTTGGCTTTTCAGAATACAAGAACTCGTAGGGGAAACAACATATTCTAAACCAAATACAAAAACAATCAGCATTACATTTTAAGGGGATCCACAATACATGTAAGGCAAAGAAAAAGTTTAAATAAATTAAAATCGCAAGAAACTTGGACATTTCTGATGATACTGATGATTTCTGATGGACATTTCTGATGGCATATAAAATGTTCAAAACTGATGAGAGAGAGTTTTTCACTTACAACAATATATATATATATTAAAGTCAGCCAGTCTCTAACATCACTCCAGAACAGGTGTTCTGTCCTACCTTGTCAGATTTTCCTACCTCCCATTAAAAAATAGCTATTACAAATTAAAAACGACTAATGTTGTGTTTTATTAATGCGTACACCTACCTTAACACTAAATCTACCCTTACAG
>JAUCMT010000160.1:19679324-19689671 GCA_032357475.1 Enteromius thamalakanensis
TGCCTACACATACCCCAACCCTAAACCTACCCTTACAGTAATGAACATACATTAAATACTGTTTTACAGGGTGAGAATCTGACGGGTAGGACAAAATGTTAGAACACCTGTCTGAAACAGAGCAGATAAAAAATAAATGTTCTAGAGATTCCTCAGTTAATTCACAAAAAGCGCAACGTACCCACCTTGTCACGCTTATGAAGAAAATTGGAAACTGAATAAATCTTGTGGAAGAAACTGATGGATGTCTTTCCAAAAAAAACCCCATAAATATTGACAGTTAAGCCATCTAAGCCAGGTGATTTACCTTTGGCCATTTGATCAATAGCCTTATCCAGCTCCTTAATTGTTAAATTTTCCTCCACACTACTTCTAAAGTCATCTGTAAGTCAATTCAGGATTTTCAACAAGCCTCAGAGTATTTTAAACAGTCTAAGTTACTATAAAAGTCTAGAACTGTTTTGTTAATTAGATCTAAATCTTCAGTAACTACACCATTGATGCTTAATTTCGAAATGTTCTTTTTCTTTTTTAAGGATGAAAAAATTAGGAAGAGATTTTTTCACCCTCCTCAAGCCAACGAGCCCTAGAGCGAAAAAAAGCACCGCAAGCTTGATCTAAGAATAAATTATAGTTGATTTTTGAGATTTTCTAATTGGGCTTTTTCCTCAAAACAGCTTTAGAGCATAAAATGTGAATATTAGTAACAATTTTCCCTTTGTTTGAAGAAGATTGCTTAGAAGAAGATTTTCCCATTTCAACTGCTATTTCTTTAACTTCAAATTTAAACCAATTTCTTTTAAATGTGAAATAGGCGTCTATTAGATGTTTATGATTTATAATGTATGTAAAACTGACATCTGCCAGACGTTTGTTGACAGCAGATGCTTTCCAGATCAAAAGATCTTTAACAGACATCTTGCAGACGTACATGTGCTATTCTGGCTTCTTTTGGTTAATGTTTTTTTCAGCATAAAATGTTTTGTTTAGGGCTTTGCTGTTGTAACCATTCACACATACCAAGATGACACTCTCAAACACTCTCGATCTCCACAGTCACCATTAGCCAATGACCACTTGTATCACTTTTATGGTCAACAACTGAGCCTTTAAACCCATAAAACAAAATCCCAACTCCATATGAATGAGATGTCCCATGGCTGAAGTAGGCTGCGCCATCTGGTGTTCATTTGAGCTCTGGCTGCTGCAGTCTGTGACAATAATATACTAATTTAATAGTAATAATGTAATATATTAATATAATAGTCATTTCATATAGATTAGTGGCTGTTTCACCTGACAAACAGAATTATTTGACAACAGAAATGAATACATCCAACCAATCCAGTGTCTTTTTGGACAACATATCTGGAAGTGTAAGAAAGTATAATTTCATACATGACCAATTTTCCACTTGTTATCACAAATGAATGCACACACACATATATGTGAGTAGCACTTACAGGCCACCTTTTAAGGTACACTCTGCTAGTATCAGGACCCCCTTTTACCTTCAGAACTGCCTTAATTCTTTGTGGCATAGAAAAAATCCTCAGAAATTTTAGTTCCATAGTGACATATATACATAAACACACACACACACACACACACACACACACACACAAATTTGCCAGAAACCCAGCATGTAAGCTGGGCAGGGAAACTGTGAAAATGTGGTTTCAGAAGAGTTAATAAATAAATACAGTATATCAAACATTTGTCATATAATGTATATTGTAGCCAGACTATTTTGTATTCCAACAAACAGTTCTACGCAGATTAAAGCTTATTTTAGAAAGGTCAAACATTTTAAGTTGATATTTCTGAGGCTTTTATTTTTTACAAAAAAAATCCTTTACAACAACTTCATTCCCTCTTAGGCCTGCGGAACAAATAAACAAGCTAGAAGAAACTTATATTGTTGATTATATCTAAACGAGGACATTTTGTCCCTCATTACACACAAAACAGTGACAACTTAGATACAATTTTAAAGGACTTTTTAATATGTACAAATGTTCATCTGTAACATCTGAACGAAAAATAAATGAGACACCAAAAGCAGAACACGTGGCTCTACATTAAACAAAGACTGAGTGTAACGTAATAGTGATTATGAACATGTTATCAGTCTCATACCATTATCACTACAGTTCAAGGACACCATATCTTCTGCTGCTGCAACATGAATCTCTGAAACCTTTTAGGTCGAAGGTTTGCATGTCACACACACATTTTGATACAAGACATTTTTATTCAGTTTCTTAAAAACAAAACACCTGACTGTGTATAATTCAAACACATGAGGATATTGTCAAGGCATTATAAATGTCCACTTATCAATAAATACATATAAATCAAAAACAGCTCCACAATTGTTTAGTAATTTCATTACCAAATGTAATGAGATGTAATGTATTTGAGCAGCCCGGCTAGGCCAGCAAAACCAAGGATTGCTCAAGTAATGGTGTGAGTTTGAGGCGGGACTCCCTGCTTTGTCCAAGCACTATATAATGTTTAACTAATAGGCGCCCCCGTGGTGACAAGTTTGTAGTAAGCTGCTTTCCTGGCCATGAGCTCCTCGTGGGTCCCTTTCTCGATGACCACACCTTGTGACATCACAGCGATGATGTCAGCTGTCTGAATGGTGGAAAGCCTGTGAGCAATGACAATACATGTGCGTCCCTGACGGGCCTCGTCTAAAGCGGCCTGAACAATCTGAGGATTGAAATTCAAATCACATTCTGTGCATTAAAAGCATTCAGAAATCCTGGCATCAGTGCTGAGTGGATTTCCTGCAAATTTACTTTTTGAAAACTGTAATTAATAATGTAATCCAACTACTTTTTACTACGATGTAGTTTTACCTTCTCACTCTCAGTATCGAGTGCAGACGTGGCCTCATCCAGGAGCAGGATTTTAGGGTTTCTGACGATGGCTCTTGCGATTGCTATGCGTTGTTTCTGCCCACGGGATAACTGAGAGCCTTGAGCACCGACCTGAGTTTCATACTTCTGCAAAACACAACAACAATCCAGAAAATAGTGTTTAAATGGAACTTCACTGAAAGAAAATAAGACGAACAACATTTTGTGTTGACTTTTAGCCACATTTACACTATATATCTGTTTATCAAAATAGTCCAGTCATGAATTAAAAGAATGCATAACTTACATCAGGTAGTGTCATCACAAAATCGTGCAGATAGGCCTTCTTAGCAGCCTCTATAATCTCCTCCATGCTCACGGTACGAGAGTTATCCCCGTACTGGATATTCTCTGCGATACTGCAGTCAAACAGCACTGGCTCCTGGGATACGATGCCAATCTGAGACCTGAGGAAGGGCACACTGATGTTTGCAGATGGACGTTCATCGATGATCTGGAGCAAATAGGAGAAGTCATAGTTTGTTTGTCACAATTAAGCAAGTTGCTTTAGATGAAAGCATCTGCTACATGCATTTATGTAAAGATACAACAAATGTGATTTCATACCACTTGTCCTTCATCGGGGTCATAGAATCGCTCCAGCAGTTGAACGCTGGTGCTCTTCCCACAGCCACTGCTTCCCACAAAAGCAAGAGTCTGTCCTGGATGTACTGACACCTCCAGACCCCTTAAAACCTGGATGTCGGGCCTGCTGGGATACGTGAACCTGCACCCCTTAAATTCTATCCTGCCCTTAAAGTCATCCTGTAACAGCATGGAAGAGAATTATTTACTTATAATATATGATTTCCCACTCAATGAAGGTGGTGCATTTTAAAGTATATCTTCTATAAGTTAATATTACCAGTGTTTAGGTGTACACTGACATATACTGTACAGGAGATGATGTCACAGAGAACAGACATGCACTAAAAACCCAAAAATATTTAGAAGTTTTCTTTCAGAAAATAACATGCTTTAAATATCTCAAATGTAACTGAAATAGGGAATGTAGAAAATGTAAATAGATATTAAAAATTAAAATTATATAAAAAAAATCATAAAATGAAATAGAAAAAGAAATTAAAATGTACAAAAAAAATACAATTAAATGAAACAGGAAAATAAATGAAAAATATTATATAAAATAGAATTTACATTCAAATAAAATGTGAAATAGAAAATAAAGTGTTATAACAATAAATGATTACAATTGATTTATATTTTGAGCATTTGTTGTTATGAAGGCAATGGTTACAGTGACATAGGTAATGATGACAAATAAAATGAAATATAAAAAATATTATTAAATTAAATAAAAACATTCTTGATTTAAATACTTTATTTAACTAAATTTCATTCATTTTAATTGACTGATTTAACTTGTCTCTTACTATGACTAGAAGTAGATGATGTAAACAGTAAAAAAGAAAGCAAAGCAGCTCGCACATTAAACACCTTTAGTTAACAACCACTCATCAGCTCAGTGAATAGTGTAGCTTTACCAAGCATGCAAAAAGCTAATTCCTAAAAATCTGTTTCAAAGGTCTTTCGAAGGTGTTCGGTTGAGGTTAGGGGAATAGAGAAAGTTACAGTTGGAAGGGAAAAAAATAGATTCTCTCTTACCCAACTTTGTCCTTTTGATTTGCTGATGTTAATTTTGGGAACCCTGTCCAACAGTTTAAAAATCTGGGCTGCCGCAATCTTGGCCTTGGCGTAATCTGGTGTGAAAGATGAAGCTCTGCCAAGTGCGGTGGCACTGGTCACAAGCGCTGAAATGACTCTGAGGAATAAACACATGCTGCATCTTTTAATGGCACTGATGATTTGATCTACTGTTATATATCAAACAGTTCCCTTCAGTGAATAATACATGCTTATAACCGATGCTTAGTTGTACAGTATATACTGCATGCATGTACAGTGTATGTATTAATACAGACATTAATTTCAATGAGTAATTTACTTTTAATCATAGACTAAACACTAACCTGAACACCATCATGTATGAAAGCCCCTCATTACTGACCAGATAGCCGCCGTATCTAAAAGAGGCAGCATAGGCCATGAAAATGACACACTGGGCGAATGCAAAACAGATCCCATTAATATGAGCTTTCTTCTTTGCCCCTTTATACGGTGCTTGTAGTTGCTCTTCATACTGAGACACAAAGTGTTTCTCTTTGGCTAAACCGGCGATGGTCCTGATGTTGCTCAGAGCTTCACTGGACACCTGCATGAACAGACAGTACAATTTATTATCATATTACACTGATATGCAAAACAAAAATAAATAATGATCCTTTCAGTAATTTATAAGCACACTTATATAATTGTTTCTGTGTTATTTTAAATAAAATGCCACATGAAAACAGTACTATTTAACATATAATGTTTTTCTTTAACTAAAGTTACTGTAAAAATACCCCAAATGATCTTTGCAAACAAATTTTGGTAAGAGCACACACGAGTACTTAGCACGGCTGGCTCCTCATTTCCTAATCATGCTATCATCCTATCAGAGCAAGAGAAACCTCCTGTAAATAGTACAAGCCCCCTTTCCTTGATATCTCACTCATAGCATCCCTCCGCCATCCCAGACTCCACCATTCGTACTATGAGCACGCCAAACACACTTTATTAATATCTATTACAAGCAAGTACGAACCCGTGAAATGGTCATCTTGCAGAATACTAAATACTTCGCAATACTAAAACCAGTGCATTGTTTTAAGTACACATAAATGATTTATTTTTAATGGGATATTATGAAATAAGTGATTTTTCTGCCTGAGTGAAAGTATGAATGTTGCATTTAAATGAATGTATCGGATCTTATTTACTGTACCTGTCCAGCAGCCTCCAATGCATTTTTATCATCATTAGCAAATCCTGTTAGCATTTTAGCCTGAAAAACTCCAGACAGGCCGATGAGAGGAAGGAAGCAGGTGACCACTAGGCTCAGTTTCCAGCTGAAGAAATACGCAATAATGAAGGAAGCACCGATGTTGGTCAGTGAATTCACGATCATGCCGATCTGTGAACCTGTAGCCTTTAATAAAGAACACATTAAACACAATCAATCACACACTTAACACATTTTTTCAAAGTCATATCTTTTTTGGCTTTTGCAACTTTGCAAATCATGTCATTGCCAAGTTCAATGTGTCCCTATAGGTCAACATACTGTATTTTGTTGACCCTGAACAACATTTTAATGCAAAAATATAGTCTTGACCTCTACACGTAAACTCATGAGTAATGCCTAAAATCGGAGGAAACGATAGATGACTGACACTGATGTACAGGCACCAAACACTGATTGTAAGGTGTCCACGTAAACTGGGCTCTGATCCATCTTTTAAGACCAAGCCTTTGGTGAATATCGTGTTGTACTCCTAGATTGGAAAAGCAGTCATCAGTAAAATGTGTTGTTGAAAAAATGTATGTTAACCACTCATTTTTTGTAGATTTATCTTTCAGAAGGGCATATAAAACAAATGAACTCTCACAGGATACAGCGTCTTCTTCACAGTTTGTAGTCCATGTGGAGATTGTACTGTTTGTGGGCGGGGCAAGCTGTTCTCGACGTAGAACGTGGGCGGACATTATGCAAATATGTTTCTTAGTGACGTGGATCAGTAACAGAAAAAGATTTGAATTGCTGATGACTCGTTTAGGCGAATATGAGCCGACTCCTTTTATCTTTATTTATCATGCACTGTCGGCGTCACAACTTTGCAGATGGTTTATGTTTACATACAGCTACATGACACATTGCATGAACGATCATATTTTAAATGGCATAATAGGGGTACTTTAAAAGGGTCATATGATACGATTTAAAGTTTTCCTTTTCACTTTTTATAGTGTTACACACTGTTAGTGCATACATAATATCCCTAACGTTGCAAAGAAGAAATTCAAAGTACCCCTAAAATGGCTTGTTTAAACTGGTCCCCACTTCCCTACGTCACAGAGTGGGTTTATTTTTAAACACCGCCCAAATGTTTACACAAAGATAGGAGGCAGAACTATTATTCGCTGTAGTGATGCTGCAGGGGCCATGTTCTGAAGTTGCGGTGTTTCGTGGGAAAAGTGAAACTACTTTGTTTGTGCTTTCAAAAAAGGACTTAGCTGCAGTGTTCCAACACTGTTCCAGAACAGTTCAACTAAAATATTCAGATGTGTTCAGTGCATTTACAGAGTACTATTTTCTGACCCTGCTGGCTGTGCACTGAAACTATAAAATTCTATCTCCACAAGAACAGTCTTGAGCTTCTGAGTCACAACCTTTAAGTAAGTTATGTTTTCTTATTAAAAGAACCTGCTACTTACTAAGGTAGTTGTTTGTCATTTCTTTGATCACAAAAAAAAGTTCTAGTTCAACACACAAGATTTCAGGATGGAAACATTTTGAATGTCACTAAATAAATCATCTGAACTACTGACGTGTGATTGTGACTCCAGGCTCCAAATATAAAGTGGTAATGTGGCCATGACGCTGAAGTCTAGGCTATTTATATATAAACGGAACATTCTTTCTCCATTTTCAAACAAATTAAGAACTACATTTGATTGTAATTGACTGAACACAAGTGCTTAATTCGATAGAAAACACTGTAATGGTTTTCACTAATGATTTGTTTGCTTGAAGGCAATTTTTAGGCCTGGTATATTAATATAGAAAGGGGGCCCAATTTTTTTTTTTTTGCCTATGTCATAAAAAAAAGGTAAATCCAGCCCTGGGCACAATGCAAGACAACACATAAAAAGACAGTACTCAGTCATGATAATCAGTAATTATGTCTTTGCTAGATGCAACAAATGCCTCATTTGTAATGGCTTTTTTATGTTTTTGTGTTTTGGGATTTAAATCACCAAGTACGTCTGTGAAACAAAACATTCTCTAATGACCCCCTGTAAAAATAGTCATGTCCGAATAGAACATTTCTGTCACACGCTTGAGGTATTCAGCCAACCACAATGCACTGGATATCTGACCAATCCGAGCACATCTCGCTTTTTTAAAATGATGAGCTTTGTACAAATCGATCCATTTTAGGAGGTGGGGCTTAGAGGAGAAACAATAATGAACAGCATGTGGAAAATAATGTGTTATGAACCTTAAACAGCATAAACACACTGCATTACACCAAATATACAAAAATAATGTTCTTTTAGATTTTTTCTTTTTAATGATTTTACGTAACTTTCCCCCTAAAGTCTACTTATAAAGTTTGCTTTTATATTCATTTTAGTGTATTTTTTTACTGCTGTGTCTATAAGAAACAAGTATCAATGCGTTTCCCAGCTTTGCACCATTTGTATCTTTTGTTACTCACCCCCTGCACCATGGAGGCGTCAGTGGCTAGTCTGGTAGTCAGTGCACCAGGACTGTTAATCGGGTTGTCGAACCAGCCAATTTCTTGATTCAACATTGCCTGAAATCCAACCTTTCTCAGTCTGCGAGTCAACAGCTCTCCTGATTTGGCAAATGAGTAGCCCTGCAAGAAACATATCATAGGATCAGGGGTCTTCTGTAATATCACAACACATTTCTCACGGGGAAATGTTAAATCTCAACAAGGAACAGTGGAAATACCTGTACGAACTGTGAAAAGAAGCTCAGGACTCCTATGCTAACAAACAAAATGCAAATCCCGTTTATCTGCCTCCTCTGTTCATCTAGGTCTTGAATGGAGAATGTCTGAAAAGCAACCATGATATTGTTTTAAATAACAAATTTTGCACAAACTAAAAGGTTTACCCTTTCATGGGTAACCATCATTAACTATAACTACCCTAAACTATTTTTTTTCGTGGATAGACATATAAATAAATGTACACCAAACCTTACATTTTTTTCAGATAGTTGCCAAATTATCTTTAAAATGTTTTCATTTGGTGTAATTTGAAGTACTTAACTTAAACTGACAGTAAAATGATAAAACTATAAAGTATATAATAATAAAACAAAAGATTTCAAATGAAAACTAAAACAGCAAATGCACAGATAAAAACTAACCCAAACATTAATAAAAACTATAAAAGTTGTATTTCTTTTCCTACGTCCTCTTGCCATTACAATTATGTATATTTCTTAATATAAACATCCATTTGATGCATACTTAATGTTTTTCACACTTGCATTCGTTTGACTAAAATTATCATCAATTGATAATCTAGATAGCACCGAGAATGCATAGCGCAGGGAATGTTTATATGGTTGCCAGCTAATGGGATGCTGCATTTTATTCAAAACCTTTTCAACAAGCTACACATCAAATTTTCAAATCAGATTTTCTCTTCATGAGTGTGTGTCTCACCCCAAGGATTTCACTGAATAAAAGAGCATAGATAGGGTTGACCGATCCATTGATGGCAGCCCCTAAAGAGCCCAGCAGCATATATGGCCACTCGGGACGGTTATATTTCAGGATTCGTGCCACAGGAGCAGGTTCAATGACCTTTTCATCTTTACCCTTGCTTTTCTGAAAAGATAGGGGACTTTTGAGTAAAACAACAAAACAGGAAGCGTTGCGTGTGTGATATTATGTAATTATATTCAGTTCCAGACCTTGTTGTTTGCTTCAACTTCCTCCATTTCTAAATGGTCCAAGTGCATTTTTAAATTTCCAGATATGGCATCCGGAAGGTTGTTTGACATCTGAGACTGTGATCGCTGTCTCAAAGAACGCCTGTTTGAATTTAAAAACAGAACATTTAGGATTCTCCTCCAAAAATAATATTAAAAATCATAATGTTTATGTACCTTAAGGCACTCTCATAACTTCCTCTGCTGAAGCTCCTTACTTTCTCAAGTCCATCCTCCTCTGTAATGGTCATCTCAGCAGCTGTGTTATTTAGCGTCATGTTAGTGTTGAAAGAAACTATTCACCCAAAAATGTACACAGTGTCATTGACCCTCATGCTGCTCTTTTCTAAACAAAGACAGAAGTACTAAAAACTACTAAACCACCTTCATTTGCTATTTTTTGCATCACGTCACAAGAATGCTATGCTTACCCCACCCCTCTCTTACATGGAGTCATGAGCAGACTGTAAACTAGCTAACTAGCACATTATTAAGCATGATAACTATAAAGATATTAGCATCCACAACAGCGAACAATATTGTCTGTTTAATTTATAGGATGATTGTGTATTTTCAACATATTAATGTTCTAATAAGTGCATCTATACCTACACATGTGAAAACAGTCCAATTCACAATTACTGTGCAATATAATTCCCAATAATTGGAGGGAAGGTGTTCTCTAAGATCGACTTAGCTCAATCATATCAGCAGATTATAGAATTTGATGAATTTTCGATGAAATTTCCTCAAGACCTGAAAGTTGTTGTATATTTTTATGATTTGCTGATTGTGGGTAGAGAGGAGCAAGAATATTTACAG
>JAUCMT010000160.1:19710847-19720881 GCA_032357475.1 Enteromius thamalakanensis
AAACACCTGGACACAAAGGGGTTCCGTGTTATCGCTGGCTGCTACACAGAGAAGGGAGAAGTTGAGCTGAAGAAGTGCTGCTCTGACAAACTCACAACACTGCATTTGGATGTGACAGATAATTTGAGCATTAAAAAAGCAGCAGAAACCATTAAAACCCTAGTGGGAGACAAGGGTAAGTCACAGGAGGATTGGAGTAATTCTCACAGTAATAGTTTTTTCACTAATTTAAATTTTAAAAAAATTATATTTTAAATTCTAATAATATATATTTTTGTTTGTTTGTTTTTTTGAGTACATAAATGCAACATTGGTGACATCATTAAGAAATTACGAATGCATTCAATATTTAATTCCTGATTTTAGAAATATATAATGCATGATTCAAATATTATCATATAATATTTATCATATACACAATACATTGGATGATGCACTATATACACATTCATAATATGTATTTCCAGAAACCTTAGATATTATAATTACCAGTGTTTGAAATGTCATCTATATAAAGTTGCATTCAATTTGTTAAAATGTATTATATTTAGTAAGTGAAATAAAATTGTATGGCCAATGGTGAAATAAAACATAATTTCCTGCTCATTTAAGAACGTGTAATTATTTGTTGATTAATTTTAGTTTAGTTCATTCAATATGATGAAAGAATGAAAGAATCCAGTTGTATTGAGCTGTGTGTGTTTGCAGGTCTGTGGGCCGTGGTCAACAACGCTGGGATCTCCTTCCCAACTGCTCCCAATGACTGGCTGGAAATTGAGGACTTCAAACATATGATCAATGTCAATCTGATCGGGGTTGTTGCCATCACTCTGAGCGTGTTACCGCTCATTAAGAAGACCAAGGGTAGAGTGGTCAATGTAGCCAGTGTGTTTGGAAGGATTAGTACTCTGGGAGGAGCGTACTGCATTACTAAGTATGGAGTAGAGGCTTTTAATGACAGTCTGAGGTCAGTATGTCCTGACTCCTGATATAAACTAGTTTTTAAAAAATTATAATTGAATATAGTATTTGTGTGTGTCATATGCATTAATCGCCATATATTTCATCAATGCAAAGTCCAAACAAAATGAAATAATGTGCAATTAATGATCATAACACTGCAACCATTAAGTCGATACATTTTAATTTATTCAGCACAAAGGTATGCTTAAATACAACAGCTGATAACTTGTTCATAATGAAAGTTTAAATATATGTACAGAGTAATTGCGAACGAACTGGCCAAAAGGTGCTGTGGTAATGAATAAGCTTTTTGTATCAGAAGATTATGATCTTAGTTTCTCTTTCCCCTGAATACTTATGCTTCTAGAAATACATGTTTAGTCTAGAAATAAAGTTTATGTCCAGTTTACCTGCATTTTAAGAGTGCAGTATGTCCAAACACAAGGCACCAAGACAATCTTAAAAAACATGTAAAATCTTTGTTTTAGTATTATTTATATACTATTATTGTATCTGTTCATATTTTGAATTAGTGTTTATTTCTGTATTTTCAGTTTGACCCATACATTTAAGCACTTTTTGTTATATGTTGTTTTAATAATTTTTATTGTTGTTTTTAATATTCTTATGTCAGTAATATTCAACTTATAACAGCTTGTTGCTAACATTTCAAATTTTCACAGATCAATATATATTTTCAGTATATTTCATAAACAAAATAAAATAAAATAAAAATTGTGTGTATATATATATGTGTGCTGTTTATATTTATTGTGCACATATGTTGAAAATATTTAAATATATTTTTATATTTATATTCTAATTTTATAATAATCTCTGCCCCCCCAACCCATGTTTCGGCTCAAAAAAAATATAACGGATAAATAGGGGAACGGAGACGTTACATCCCCTTGCCATGACCCTGGGTTGCGCTGACGCCGACTCAGCTCCTCAGCGAGAACCTGCAAGTGCATTCCAGCCATGCCCTCTTATACTCACGCTGTGATATGGTGCACCTGGCTGTAATTAAATGCACACCAATATTCAATGGCCTTTTCGCAAGATTTGAAGATGATTGGTCTCGCATACGAGTTCCCAAATGTGACATCTCGGTTCCCTTCTTCAGGGAACTTGGGTTACCTACGTAAGCTTAGACGTTATAATTTTTAGATTACTGTATTTTGTAATATTTAAATAATAATAATAATAATTATTATTATTATTATTCATCTCAATTTATTTTTAAATCATGTTTAACAATAATAAATTCTCTAACATGTACAAATGTAGGGAAGTTGGAATTGACCACCAAACCAACAATAATTCCACAATCCATTCTTTCAAATCACAATTTTACCTAACCTTATCTATACTATTCTTATGTGTGTATCCTGATTATTGCTGCTTTTGATTATTAAATGCGTTTTGCCTTTGTTCTCCAGGAGGAACATGGCACCGTTTGGAGTGAAGGTTTTATGCATTGAACCTGGCTTCTTCAAAACAAGCGTTACTGACTCCACTATCTTTGAGAGTCATTTGCAGAGATTATGGAAAAAGTTGCCTCAGGAGGTCAAGGATGAGTACGGCAGTGATTTCATAGACAAAAGTAAGTTTAACTCCAGTAAATAAAGGTCACGCTCCCAAACAGTTTGCTGTACAAGTTCTGGCAGGCAACATAGATTCCTGATGTTCCTGTGGTTGTGTTTGCAGCAAAAGTGGTGGTTAAGGAGAAGTTTGAGAAGTTACTGGACTCAGATCTGATGAAGGTGGTCAGCTGTATGGAGCATGCGGTGGCTGCGGTCCATCCTCGGACCAGATACTCTCCAGGCTGGGATGCCAAGTTCTTCTGGCTGCCCCTCTCCTACATGCCAACCTTCATCTCAGATGCTTTTGTCTTAAAAAATGCTGTTAAACCAAAAGTGTCAGTTCTGTAAGCATAGAAGGCCAACTCTCTATGCTGCATGCTCATTGGTGGAATAAATCATTTTTCCACTTTCAGCTGGACAATCAATTTTTCTATGGCATTTAGATTGTAGAAATACTGTACATTTAATATAAATGTATATTAATTTCCAAATTTGGAACTCATTTCCAAATGCGAACATTGAAAAAAATAATAATGTATAATGAAAAAAAAAAAAGTAATTTAACAGACATAAAGGCATTTTCAAGTGTTTGCAAAATATGTGTGCGAGATTACAGTGTGTATTCTTTTAATGAATAAAATATGACATTTCTGAAGAAAAGTGTTAGAAAAATTACAGATCAAAGGAACAGAAACAAAAGGTACACAAATTATAGAATGATCCACATAAATCAATAAAAAATTTATGGTAAATTTTTGCAATGTTGAATATAAATAGAAACTACATTTTAAAATGTTTTCTGTTATATTTTTAGAGTGTTTCATTTTTCCTGTAAGATTCCTGGATAAAAAAACAATAACAAAACAAATCATAGTTTTTATGCCATTTCAAAAATGTGACCCTGGACCAAAAAAACAGTTATAAGTGTCAATTTTGCCTAAAAAGTAAGCTTTTGGTTTGTTAGGATTGGACAATAATTGGCCAAAAAAACAACTATTTGAATATTTGATGATTTTTGCATAAAAGCTAATCTATAATTTTGACCCATTTTGGCTACAAACATATGCCAGTGAAGTACATATTAAGTAAATACTTGGGCACACAAACTAAATATTAAATGTTTAAAGCCAAAGTGGACCTTTGGGTTTATTGCACAACCTCAGTGACGTTTATTGCGTTTGGCTCCCTTTGACCCTGCAGTTTGTTTGTGGCCCTCAAGCTCTTCAGTGCACCAGGATAAGGACAGGAGTGGAAATCGTAAGCTTACAAACAAAAGATCTGCTGGTTTTCACAGTGAAGAAGTGCACTAGTCATGGTACGTTCTGTGTCTTTGTTTCATTAATGTACAAAGTGTAGTAGGACATTACGTTTGCATGAGTTGTTAATGAACCTTCCAAAGCTATAAATGGTCTTTGCAAAAATATCATTGACAGAGAAATGAGGAAACATACAGTAGATTGCGAGGCCATCTAGAGGTATGTTTTTGTTTAGCATTTGTATTAAACATACAGTATTAAGGATTCTGGTCACTCAGTCCCAGAAGAAGTTAGGCCTAATACGTACTGTATAAAAGGCAGAGTATACAATTTCTGATATTTTAAATCCCCAAACCAAACACGCCGCTACCCCAAAAGGGTCTTGCCCCTATAATAGCTCTGCCCCACACATACAGTGAAGGAAAAAATTATTTCAATTCAACTTTTCAAATTTATTTGTATAGCACTTTTCATGATACATATAATTGCAAAGCAGCTTTACACCAAAGTAATGTTTTACAGTATATGTAGTAGCTTGTGCATGTAGATATGGCATAGATGTGAGGTAAAGATCAATTAATGACGTAATTTAACAGACAAGGAACATTATAAATTAGTAGCAGAATCCGGTAGTGCTGTGTGTTTCAGGGTTGGCATCATCTGAAGTCCTCTGTGGGGTTGGCATCATCTCTTCTCAAGTGTTCTGGATCCAGACTGGCGCTTGTGAATTCCTAGTTACCACGAGATGACAATCCCATTGTAGAAACAGAACAAATAGGAACAAGATTAGTGTAGCTGCTGTTCAAACTAAGAAAATGAAGATTTGTTGAACCAGAGCTAAAAGATTAATAATGAACATCTAATCAGATATAACTGCAGGAAAAATTGAGATGCATTATTTGAATACTTGGCTAAAAAGATGTGTCTTTAATCTAGATTTAAACAGAGAGAGTATGTCTGAACCCCCGAACGTTATCAGGAAGACTGTTCCAGAATTTGGGAGCCAAATGTGAATAAGCTCTACCTCCTTTAGTGGACTTTGCTGTCCTTGGTACTACCAACAGTCCAGAGTTTTGCGATCTTATGGAGTGTGATGGATTGTAGCATGTTAGAAGACTAGTTAGGTATGCAGGAGCTAAATTATTAAGTGCCTTATAGGTAAGAAGTAATATTTTATAGCTGATGCGGAATCTAATAGGCAGCTAGTGCAGACACTTTAAAATTGGGGTAATATTATCATATTTTCTTGTCCTGGTAAGATGCAGGACAACCACCTAGTAGTGCATTACAATAGTCCAGCCAATAGTTGAGTATCATCAGCATAACAATGAAAATTATATCAGTGAAAACAGTTATATTGAGAATTAGGGTGCATTAAATAACATTAAGTGACCACAGAGAAGCAAGATAATATGACGTACTGACATAATGGATATTCAAAATTACGTATGACGTCATCTAGCGACAGTTTAAATCAGATGTGTGGAAGGTTTAATAATTTTCTTTTTATTAAAATTTAAAAATTGAAGTTCCTGTTTCAAAGTTTTCAGATAGATGGCTTATGTGTGTGCCATTGATAAGTTCAGTGTTCATGTAAACTGTTTAATAAAACTTCTGGCACATTTTTTGGAGTCTCTTCATTAGTTTCGTTTTTCCTCTAAGTGATTCAATAAATACCGTACCGTGCCATTCATACCGAGGTATTCCCATACTGTGACGTTTTGATACCCTTACATCCCTAATCAGGAGTGTATGATTGTAGTGAAGCCATTGTTTTTGTAGTAGTGTTTGTAATGGTTTGTATTGCCTCCATTTTGAGAGACTGTTAGTGTTAGACGGGACACAGTTTGTTGGATTCTGAATCTTTTATATATCTGCAGCCCTTCTGAAGTAATAGATATTTACATATTTCCTGCGATAGGCTTGCTTCTATGTTTGTTACCATCTGGAGCGTAACTGAAGTTGTGTCCTGCAGGAAATGCCGGAGGTGAACGTGATGTGGTCTAGAGACGGCCCACAGCCTCTGGACTCCATCCACATCTCTGTTGCTGTGGCAACGCCCCGGGGCCTCATCACGCCTATCATCAGTAATGCCGCTAACAAAGGGTTGCAGGAGATTGCTGCCACCGCAAAGGTCATTTAACATCACACACTCATCAGCAGAGTTAAAGCCGGATGAGTTTCCATCACACAATAGAACACTGATAATATGATCATGTGAGGTGAAGTTTAATGTTGTGATTCATCATTATCTTAGAGCTACGGTCTGTGTTCACATGGTTTGTGTGCTTCAGGCTCTGGCGCAGAAGGCACGGGATGGGAAACTCTTACCTGAGGAGTATCAGGGAGGTTCCTTCAGGTGAACACTCTTCTGTTGTTTGTAGTAAAGGAATAATGTATCTGTGTGTCATGTGAATTCTGATGATGAGTGACAGAGAAATAAAGAGAAAAGTCTTTACTGTTCTGTTTTAGACACTATTACAAGAGAAAGGTATAAAGAGAAAATGATCTTTGTCGAGGAGCGATTTGTCAAGTTCCCATAAAGACCCCAACCAATGAAAGTTTAAAATGACGTTTTAGGACCGTAATAATGCATCCCATTGAGATGAATCAAGACTTCATGTAATTATTTTTTGGGCAAAAACCACAAAACGTGTCCAACCTGTTTTATACAGAATATTCTATTTGAAGTGCTATAGTGGAGGGCAATAACATAATTAATCATAATTAAGCAGTTGAAGCAAACTTAAGCTTAGATTAAACCATTTGGCAGTACAGTACAATAGTTCTGACAGATTCAAATGCATATGCTTATTTACAAGTTGCTTATGTTAATATAGGATCCATATTTTTATGTAAAAGTCTGTTTCCAAAGAATCAAAATGTCAGTTGATTTCCAAAGAATGACCTGAACAAACAAATAATGCTCTAAAAACTAAAATAACACATCCCAGATCTGAATGAATGAAATGTTCTTATTAAATGCTTAGTTTTTGTGTGATTTTGTTGTCAGCACATTCAACTACGTAAAGAACAATCAATGAAAATTTATTAACCCATGGAGGTCTGGATTTGGAGTCACACTCAAAATTGAAGTGGAAAAACACACTACAGGCTGATCCAACCTTGATGTAATTTGTTTAAATCAAGTCAAAATGAGGCTCAGTAGTGTGTCTGACCTCACTACAACGTCTGGCCATGCTCTTGATGAGTTGCGGGATGGTCTCCTGAGGTCTCCTCCCAGACCTGGACTAAAGCATCCAACGTGGCATTGGTGGATGGAGCGAGACATTATGTCCCAGATGTGCTCAATTGGATTCAGGTCTGGGGAACGGGCGATCCAGTCCATAGCATCAGTGCCTTTGTCTTTCAGGAACTGCTGACAAACTCCAGCCACATAAGGTCTAGCATTGTCTTGCATTAGGAGGAACCCAAGGCCAACCGCACTAGCATATGGCCTCACAAGGGGTCTGAGGATCTCAACTAGGAGATGAACACATGAAGGGCCGTGCGGCTCGCCAAAGAAATGCCAGCCCACACCATTACTGACCCCTGCCAAAACGGTCATGCTGGAGAATGTTGCTGGCAGCAGATTGTTCTCTATGGCGTCTCCAGACTCTGTCACATATGCTCAGTGTGAACCTCTGACAGTGCTCCACCTGTTCATCCTTGCACAAAGGCAGAGGTAGCAGTTCTGGTGCTGGGTTGTTGCCCTCTTATGGCCTCCTCCATGTCTCCTGATGTACTGGCCTGTCTCCTGTTAGTGCCTTCATGCTCTGGACACTACGATAACAGACACAACAAACCTTCCTGCCACAGCTCGCATTGATGTTCCATCCTGGATGAGCTGCGCTACACAAGCCACTTGTGTGGGTTGTAGACTACGTCTCATGCTACCACTAGCACCACCAGCATTCAAAAGTGATCAAAACATCAGCCAGAAAGCACAGGAACTGAGAAGCGGTCTGTTGTCACCACCTGCAGAACTACTTCTTTATTGGGCTGTGTCTTGCTAACTGCCTATAATTTCCACCTATTGTCTATTCCATTTGCACAACAGCATGTGAAATTGATTGTCAATCAGTGTTGCTTCCTAAGCGGGCAGTTTGATTTCACAGAAGTGTGATTGACTTGAAGTTATATTGTGCTATTTAAGTGTTCCCTTTTTTTTATGCTTACCTTTATTTCGAATAACTGTTGAATGGCTTATAATTAAATATCTGTGTTTAGTGTAGTTTTGTTTCATTAGTCTTGCTTGAAATGCGAATTCCCACCAATACTTAGTCAAATGTATGATATTCATGTTATAGAATCATGTCCAAAGTTATATTCTGCAAGAGTTAGAAAATTCCAAACATGTAACTGATAAGATATGAGGAGAAATATCGCCACACCCTGAGCTAGAATGATATTTATTGGTTAAAACAAGAATTTGGGATGTGTCCAAAGATGAGTTTGCCTCAGCTCAGGCTTTTAGTCATGTTCTAAGCATACTTTTAGCCTCAGCTTTTTAGTTGAGCTCAACTAGCTTTTAGTCAACCACCAGATTCAGGCTGAACTGGTGAAATTGATTTAAATTTTAACCTCATTGACGAACTCAGTGCAAGAGTTAATCTTTTGATTTATGGTTGTTCACTAGGATATTTGTATATTAGTCGGACAAAAATATTTGGTGAATTTTTCACTTGTTCTTTTACTTGAGGATTCATTTTGAGTACTTTTTATACCCATGTCAACATTTATCGCTGCATAATTATTCTGACTTCCTGTGGGCTAAAGAGACTGTCAGCAGCAAAATTTAAGCATCCTGTCTACCTAAATGGGGAAATACTGAAATCTGACAAACTCACAGTACAAATTGGTATTACATCTACCTCATCAGTACTGCTTCTGGAGCTTATTAGAAAGAAGAAAAAAAGTGCAACAGCTAAACTCTACAGGTGGCCTTTCAGAATCAACATTCCCACCCCCGAGTCATAGTAATATAAGTGGTCCGACTTGGTATTTCTACCAATTGACTGTAGTATATCTTATCTACTGTATCTTAGTTTCATATAATTGGTAAACTTAATTCATTTTATGAGAGTGACATTTAATCTAATGTAAAATGAAAAGCATTCTATTTACTTCACTTTGATCACTGAAATAGTAATACACACTCCAAAGTGCGTAGACACTGCACTCATACATAAAATTAATTTTAATTCCAACATTTTTAAATCCAAGTTTATTAATCTAAAAATTGTTTTTGTTTGTTTATTTGTTTTAAAAAGGCTATTTAAAAACATTGAAAATCACATGCACAAAAACAAAAATACATTTCAATGCTAATCAGGTTTATTCAAGGTATTATTTCAGGAACATCAAACAAATTATGTATTAGTTTAATTCTAACTGGTTTAATATTTTTTATCCATTTACAGTCATGAAAGTCCCAACCTCAAAATATTTAGTTTACTATTTTAAATAACACTTTTTCAATAGAGACAAAAATATCTTTCTGATGTCATTCATCTTTCATGCACCAGGGTTGTTTAGCTCTTTTTTAAACCCATTGTGATCGCTGCAGAGTGATAGAAATCCAAAGATCTGCGTCTTCTGCGTCTGAGTCCAGGGTTGCATGACTATAGATATATAGAGATATTTAAGTTACACAATTTATGCAGTGCAGTCTTTGTGTTGTCTTACACATTATGATATTTATGCAGTACTTTAATACTGTTCAATGCAAGAAGGGAAATCATTAAAAAAATACTATGGTTATTACCTGTGCACATCTGCCATTCTGCAAGAGGCAGAGGTGAACCTGACAGTGCAAAAAGATTTGATCAGAGGCTCCTGTGAAGGTGAACATCCTGAAGGAGAAACGACTTGTTGTGTCAATACCATTCTGTAGAACCTCCACTGTACCGTCCTCAGGGTTGGGGCATCTAAAAGGCAGAAGGAAGGTAAATAAAGTCTTTTATAAATTGTATTATCCCAGTATGCAAGTGCACATTTAAAAAAAAAAAAAGCAAATTGCAGAACATTTTTCCAACATCTATGCGTGTGAAATTACAGCATTGTGAACTGTTTACTTGTTAGCCGATTACTATGTAGATACAATCATCACCTACTCAACCTGATCTCACAGAATTGCGTGGAAAAACCATGAACTCTTAATGCATAATTCCGTGTTAGTATCACGTAATGATCAAAAATTGCGTGATGGGCTCACGTAAAAGATTAC
>JAUCMT010000160.1:19720981-19742111 GCA_032357475.1 Enteromius thamalakanensis
ACTTTAGCTTTAAGTGAAGACGTGGCTGATTGGATCTACCGCTCATCCATATTTGCTTCCTCTTTGTTTTAGTGATTCTTGGACATTTAAAATCGATTCTGAATCGTTGCAAATGAGAATCTAGATTTTTCTGTGAATCGATTTTTTGGCACACCTCTACAATCCACCCCATTTAATTTTTTCTTAATGCCTATTTAAAACATTTATCTCAAAGCATTTTAATGCAATTCTAAATCCAGTGTAAATGCACTCATGCCACCTCTGAACAGCACTGATGTGCTATTTAAGGTTGCAACTCATTCAAAAAAAATAAAATAAAAAAATATAATGACAAGAGCATTTTTGATCCATTTTCCCAGAAGAGAAAGACAGGAGCACTTCATTTTGCAACGCAGAATAAAGCAAAATAATTAATTCTTAGTAAATTAAACTTAATCTAGAATCCAATTCACTTTGCATTCACACTGTATTTGAATTTAAAAGAACAGATCAATTTCAAAATCAAGTCAGTCTCACTTCACTTTTTATTCCCACCATTTATCTCCTTTGATGAAGCCAGTTTCAGAGTTGAAAAGCACGAATTGGTGCAGAAAAACAAAATGCCGACACTTCATTTAGGTTTGGCATGTCTTTTGTGATGCCTGGCTTGTTTTCGGGGAATCGCATCTTTTACTGCATGAGAATTCATGAGTGTTTAAAACACATGATCATAATGCATAAGGTCTGGTTCTGCTGACAATCTGCTCTCAAATCATACGCCTCAGCATCTGCGCTAAGATTAACATCCTTTGAAAATTTAGAAGAAGAACGAGGATAGTAGATGTTCAGGACCACCGAGGCAGAGGAGCTCCAGGAACTCCAACCTTCGCATTAAAAGTAGCATTCAGCAACACTGTGCAAACACGCAGTACATCTCAACATGCATTTAACTAGATGCAAATGCAAGAGCAGCGAACCGCCGGCCTCAGGGCACATCTTGATCACGTTAACAAGACGAGGCAGAGCCGTTTGCTTTGGAACGTCAGCTGTGCAGCCGAGACGGCCAGAGAGCAGAGCAAATCAAAATATCCTTTAAATACAGAGCTGAACCCATAAGGAAACAAGACTCCCATTGTAATGAGGATCCAGCCTTTCCAAGGTCTGCTGACCACTGGCCTTCGCACATGAAGGGAAGCATCACCTCTAATCGCAGCTTGTGAAGACGAGCGAACCACAGACTGGGTCAAACGCTGGGGGTCCAGACAAAAGAACACCAGTGGAACATCTGGACTGAAGCCCGAGACCTGGCCAACACTAAGACCTGTAACTGACCTGGCATGCCAACTCTGATTTAGGATCCATCCACGTGTAGGGCACCTCTGGACCTCTCAGACAGACACTTATGATTTATGGGGCTGAATTTAAATGAAAGTGAATATGTGCTGTTCACAGACCTGCAAGGTCAAGGGTTCGCTAAATCTCCATAAAAGTTATTATGCACTACCGCTAAAATATTTGGGGTCAGTAAGATGTTTTCAAAAGTCAGATGTCTTTCAGAAGTCTTGTGTGCTATGTTTCAATTTAAAATAACTGTTTCCTAGGTGAACGTGTTTAAAAATGTCCAAGCTGAATTTTCAGCATCATTACTCCAGTCTTTAGTGTCACATGGTTCTTCAGAAATCATTCTAATATGCTCGTTTACTGCTCAATAAACATTTCTGATTATCATCAATGTTGAAAACAGTTTCACTGCTTCATATTTTTGTGCAAACTGGGACATTTTATTTCTTAGGATCCTTTGATTAAAAGAGATTCAAAAAGAAGAGCATAACTTTTGTGACACTATAAATAACTGCGTCCTAGCTAAAGTATGCATACATAGTTAGTTATTCCATAATAATACCAATTCTGCATTACATGTTAGCATTTTAGTCATTATGAAAAACAAAACCAGAGAATATCTGTAGGTCTGAAAACTCATGAAGGTGAATCTTCTACTGCCAAGATGGAAACTCACTAATTTTACTATTGTAACCATTTGTGCTCACCATGGGACACGCATTATGATATTTTCAAAACATGTCCCGGCTGCTTATATTTGAACGAACGGAAGGAAAAAACACTTTCCACATTATATCATGTAGGCTGCTGGTCTGGCAGGAACAACCTGGCCATTTTGTTTATCCTTTAAATGAACGTCTATTACATTTTCTGAACGGTTCCAGACCCCAGAAGGGAATAAAAACACACACACACACAGCTTTCAGTAGAACTGCACTTTCAGCCGATTCCCTGTGTCAACAAGCAGCACGCGTATATATAGATCTCATAGATGTTGATTAGCAGTTCTGTGGCTCATCCAGAGAAAGTAACAGGAAACCCAAAACAACATGTTCTAGATACGTGTTGCTTTAATGACCGCAGACAGGAGCTGTGGTGAATATGTATGAGACACATGCTGCCAGATGTATCACTTGCTGGTTGATAAACTTGAAAATAAGGGCCTAAACACAATTTCCATTGGCCGGGATTACATGGTCTGAACTAATAAACGTAATCTGATGCAAAGTTGTCAGTCAAACATTTCTCATACATTTTAGCAAACGGAATATTACTTGCTGCATAGCTAGCCATTCATATAACCATGACTGTATTAATAATTAGAACTGATCAAATGTATTTGTTTTCACAATTAACAGATTTATGCTAAACTACAGAAAAAAAATGTTAGTGAAACAACTTTCACTAAAATAAATGTAAAAGAGAAAGATTCTGTAAGAGAGAATCCTAAATCTGATTGAAGCATTCAACAGCTCCATAAGGGCGTATATGATGTATATATATACTAGGGCTGGGACTTTAATGTTTTTTAACTTGTAACGTGCACGGAGTGGAATTTGAAAGAACAATAATGACGAATGCGGTAGGTAATCCATTCATAATGTATTTATGTGTATTACTTGATTCCTGGACAAAATCAGTTGCCTGTGATAGAAGATAGTGTGAGATGCTGCTGCTGCTGGGAAATATTGCCAAATTCGTACTAAATTATTACTAAAGTTTCAGATTCTGCAATCTTACTCTATGTGTACAGTATGCATGTAGATTAAGTTGGCTCAGTTGTTCGATTGGCTCTTTTGGCACCAAATGTATCTGTTTATTTTTGATACATTTGTATTTTTTTTTTTTAAATATATAAAGCTATTTATTTCATTTGGTTGAATTTTCTCTTTTATCAGATTTACCAATTGTTATAATTCATATTTGTGCTGATCATTTATGAACAATAAGTAAAATTAAACTGATAGCAATAACTAGAAAATAAATTAATAGAATTGGGTGGGCCAGAGGGGCTGCTGTGCTAATATTTTGTGGCTCCTCCACGATAGCAGATCAAATCTCACACTTTTGCTAAAACTTGAGAGCCCTGATTAATTTCTTCTGTTGCAAGAGTCGAAGGTAAGCAAAACAATTTAATCTCGTGAGTGACTTGTTGTTCTTCCACATAACCATGTTACTTTTGTTTTTCACACTGATAATGAAATCAAGTTTGGAAATGGCTGGTCTCGAGATGTTTAAAAACTTGGTAACACTTTTAAATTTGTTACTGTATTTGTTAATCTTTGTTACCCTTATCATTTTTTAGGCCTTACACTCCTTGAGTTCTCTCCAGCGCTGAAAAGCTGATACGATATTTACACGGATCATACTACTTGCCTTATTGTTCCGTCGACATTTCACTGTTTTGCTTTTTATCTGTGTCACTCTGCTCGGCTGTTCTATGAACATTGTCTCCTCCACATCACGAATAGACACGCCCATTACTACTGATTGGCAAGTTTGTTTTGGTAAAGGGCCCGATTCTTTTTCTAAAGCAGTTTTGAAAAAAACACAGAATTGTTGACATTTTTGCAGATTTATTAAAAAAGAAAAACTGCAATACCACATGGTCCTAAGTCTTCAGACCCCTTTGCTCAGTATTTAGTAGAAGCACCCTTTTGATCGAATTCAGACATGAGTCTTTTTGGGAAAGATGCAGCAAGTTTTTCACACCTGGATTTGGGGATCCTCAGCCATTCCTCCTTGCAGATCCTCTCCAGTTCTGTCATGTTGGATGGTAAACGTTGGTGGACAGCCATTTTTATGTCTCTCCACAGATGCTCAATTGGGTTTAAGCTAGGGCTCTGGCTGGGCCATCCAAGAACAGTCACAGAGTTGTTGTGAAGCCTCTCCTTCGTTATTTTATATGTGTGCTTACTGTACCTCATGGGGTCAAAATGATCACAAGAACTGTGAGCAAAAATCCCAGAACCACACGGGGGGGACCTGCAGGGAGCTGGGACCAAAGTAACAAAGGCCTTTAGTAATGAACTGCGCCGCTAGGGACTTAAATCCTGCAGTGCCAGACGTGTCCCCCTTCTTCAGCCAGTAGATGTCCATGCCTGTCTCAAGTTTTCTAGAGAGCATTTGGATAATCCAGAAGAGGATTGGCAGAATGTCATATGGTCAAATGAAACCAAAATAGAACTTTTTGGTAAAAACTCAACTTGTCATGTTTGGAGGAGAAGGAATCCTAAGTTGCATCCAAAGAACACCATACCTACTGTGAAGCATCGGTGTGGAAACATGAATGAATGAATGGGGCCAGGTATCGTGAGATTTTGAGTCGAAACCTTCTTCCATCAGCAAGGGCATTGAAGATGAAATGTGACTGGGTCTTTCAGCATGACAATGATTCCAAACATACTGGCCGGCAGAGACGGGGACTCGAGTCATAATTTTCAGGAATTGTGACTTGCTTGATGGAAATAAGAAAATGACTTAAGTTGACTTTGACTTGAGACTTGACTTGACTTGAAGTGGAAGACTCGACAATGACTTGAACTTTTAAATATAATTTGTTTAATAAAATAATTGTGACTCAGCAGCACCATAATTGACGCCTGCGCCCTTAAGGCTGCACAAAACAAACCGCACCAGACATGACAGACAGAGCTCCACAATCAGTCACGTTTGGTTATAAAAACTGGACCGTACCAATAAAAAAATTAATGAAATGCAAGAATAGCCGACACGACAACCACAAAGTCAAATTTCATCCTGCATTTCAAGAACCACAAGGAAAGATAAGAAAGTAGAATTCTTTATAGTCAATTTAATGAAACAATTACTAATGTAATAAATTAATCGTTTTTTATTATTGCTTGGCCCTAATCCCGAATCGGTTCAGTGTATAAATTTTTTTTGTGTACACTCGCAATAACAACAAAATGTTGTGTGCTGTATAACCATGAAACCAGTTCAAATAGAAAACAAATAACGTTATATCAGATTATATATTATGTATGAAACGTGTATATTGCGTGTCCACCGCAGAAATCACCATTAAGCTTCATAACTTCCTCACTGGGCTATATTAACATTATATTTATTTTCTGCTGAAATGAAAAAGATCCGTTCATTTTGATTAACGAGATTCCCATCACTAGATGAAAAAGAGTAATAAATTCCCTACTGTGCCTTATAATGGACTGCATAAGTATTTAAGCATCATATATAAAACATATACTAGGTAAATTTGCAGTCACAATACTTAGTTTATAAGGTTCACAGCCTGTATAAATGCTTAAGTCTTCTGTCAGTACATATAATTATCTCCATTTCTGTGTGTGTAATCATGAAAATCTGTAATTGCTGGAACCTAACTTAAAGCACATACATCATCACTTTTTTTCATCATCACAATTAATTTATATTTACAATTTATTTTCCTTACATTATTAAAAAAAAAATTGTGCATCGGAAAAATAATTTAGTTTAATGTTTACAGTTTCCATGTCCCTGTCTATCACTCACAACAAGCACTTTATTCACTTTCTGTCCATTATGGATGTAAAATATATTTGTTTATTTTAGTACTGCAACTTGACTTGGCTTGAAACTTATCAGGACTCGACTTGACTTGCTTAGGTTGAACCCTTGGCTTGATTTGACTTGCTTAATTTTTCTTAACTGTGACTTGAGACTTAACTCAAGACTTGATAGTTAAGACTTGAGACTTGCTTGGACTTGATCATATGTGACTTGTCCCCATCTCTGCCGCCCTGGCAACAAAGGAGTGGCTTTGTAAGAAGGTCCTGGAGTGGCCTAGCCAGTCCCCAGATCTCAACCCCATAGAAAATCTTTGGAGGGAGTTGAAAATCTGTGTTGCCCAGCGACAGCCCCGAAACATCACTGATCTAGAGGAGATCTGCATGGAGGAATGGGCAAAAATACCAGCAGCAGTGTGTAAAAACCTTACAGAAGACTTACAGAAAACATTTGACCTCTGTCATTGCCGCCAAAAAAAGGTATATAACATAGTATTGAGATAAAATTTTGTTATTGACAAAATACTTCTTTTGCACAATAATTTGCAAATCAATTCTTTAAAAAATTAGTCTCCCCGTAATTCAAAAGGCTTAAAAAAACATACTAAATGGTATTTTTTTTAATCTAAAAATGCACACAGTTTCCTGTAAGGGTTAGGTTTAGGTGTAGGGTCAGTGTAGGGCAATACCACATACAGTTTGTACAGTATAAAAACCATTATGCCAATGGAGAGTCCCCATAAATCACAAAAACACAACATGTGTGTGTGTGGTTTTGGTTGTTGTCAATTATTTTTTTTCTCCAAATTTCATTTATGTTGGTCATGAATGAATGTGGAGAAAATGAATGGATGAATATTTATATATTTGAACATATACTGATTTAATTTATAGTAATTTGGCCCTCCATATCACATAGAACAGCTGTTAAGGCCAGTGTTTATCCAGCACCGTTTCACATGTCTCTCTCTCCACAGGTGCTCTTTTGCGTAAATCTGCTGTGCTGCTGCTGCTATTTTCTGGCCGTTCTGTCACTCGCCGCCGCGGTCTGGTTTTTACGAGACTTCCGGCAGATCAGCGGCATCAAGGAGAAGCACGTCCTGGTGACGGGATGCGATAGCGGCTTTGGAGAGCTGGCGGCGCGGCAGCTCGACCAGCGGGGCTTTCACGTGATCGCCGCGTGTCTTACGGAACCTGGTGCCTCCAGACTGCGCGCGGCGGCCTCCCCCAGACTCAAGACCCTTCTGCTCAATGTTACTGACAGCGCGAGCGTGGAGAGCGCGGTGGAGCGCGTGCGCAGCGAGACCGGGGAGAGAGGTGAGACGGACAGTCAGATAGGGTGCCAGCTCGAGTCTAGCACAGCGAGAGATAAAGCCGAGATACAGGCACTTTGATGACCACACAGCCCTCAGACCAACTCATAAATCTGCAAAACCTTGGACAAGCACTTTTAGTTGACCTGAAGGAGCATCCTCAGGCAAATGCCATTCACATACCAAAACCGCATCATTTGTTATAGACTGACTTAATTTCCTCATATTGCACCTGGCATGTTTATACACCTCAGTGACCTTTTAGCTTAAAGGGATAGTTCAACACAAAATTAATATTTGCTGACAGTTTAATCACCTTTAGGCCATTTAGATGTGGAAGAGTTTTTTTTCATGCATAAACTTAGCCACCATATTGCCTGTGTGTCTTAACTATATTTGACCAACTAGTATTTACTTTTCCAATACAAATAAGAACAATCTACCTTTTCATAACTGATTTTTAAAAAAAAAATTACCATTCTTGAAGTAAAAAAAAAAACTTTTTAAAACAAAAAAACTTTACATCACTTCCTCACCAATGGATGCTCTGCAGTTAATGGGTGCCATAAGAAAGAATGAGAGTCTAATCAGCTGATAAAAACACCACAATAATCCATATGACTTTTTTGCCACTTTGCAAGATGGACTTGAGTGGATTACTTATGGATTATTGTGATGTTTTTATCAGCTGTTTGGACTCATCTGCATCTAGAATGGCCTAAAAGTGAGTAAGAAAAGTTTCTTTTCATTGTGTGATATGCATGTACACTACATTTCTTATGTTTTCTTGTGTCAGGTCTGTGGGGCTTGGTGAACAATGCTGGCATCTCGGTCCCCATCGGCCCCATGGAATGGATGCAGGTGGAGGACTTTAAGAGGGTTCTGGATGTGAACCTCATTGGTCTCATTGAGGTGTCTCTGAAGTTTCTTCCTCTTCTGAAGAAGGCTCGTGGTCGGGTGGTAAATGTGGCCAGTGTCCTGGGAAGAGTCTCGCTCATCGGAGGAGGATATTGTCTCGCTAAATATGGTGTGGAGGCCTTCTCTGATAGCTTGAGGTATGCCTAGTGTCCAACAAAAAATTCAACTTTGAGACATGACAACAGATCTTTTAGCATGTGTTATAAAAATTATACATTTTGTAGGTCATCATGGCGTAATTATTATTATTATTTTTAATTTATTTATTAATACATAAATATATATATTAAAAAAAATATTTATGAAAAATCTTTTAAAAAATCATTTAAGTTATTTTTTAACTCCTTGATGTACACACAGCATCCCATATTGACAGAAAAAAACATTGTTGACATTTTTGCAGACTTACTAAAAAAAGAATAACTGAAATATCACATGGTCCTAAGTATTCAGACCCTTTGCTGTGACACTCATATATTTAACTACATCTACATTCTACATCTTCATTTGAGTCCAGCTGTGTTTGATTATACTGATTGGGCTTGATTAGGAAAGCCACACACCTGTCTATATAAGACCTTACAGCTCACAATGCATGTCAGAGCAAATGAAAATCACGAGGTCAAAGGAACTGCCTGAAGAACTCAGAGACAGAATTGTGGCAAGGCACAGATCTAGCCAAGGTTTGAAAAAAAATTATGTTGCACTTACATGTAAGGTTCCTAAGAGCACACTGGCCTCCATTATCCTTACATGGAAGACGTTTGGGATGACCAGAACCCTTCCTAGAGCTGGCCATCCGGCCAAACTGAGCTATCAAGGGAGAAGAGCCTTTGTGAGAGAGGTAAAGACTGGAGATGGAGGCCCAAAGATCACTGTGGCTGAGCTCCAGAGATGCAGTAGGGAGATGAAGAAAGTTGTAGAAAGTAAAACCATCACTGCAGCCCTCCACCAGTCAGGTGTTTATGGCAGAGTTGTGTGACGGAAGCCTCTCCTCAGTGCAAGACACATGAAAGCCCGCATGGAGTTTACTAAAAAACACCGGAAGGACTCCAAGATGGTGAGAAATAATATTCTCTGGTCTGATGAGACCAAGATAGAACTCTTTGGCCTTAATTCAAATCGGTATGTGTGGAGAAAACCAGGCACTGCTCCTCACCTGTCCAATACTGTCCCAACAGTGAAGCATGGTGGTGGCAGCATCAAGCTTTGGAGGTGTTTTTCAGCTGCAGGGACAGGACCACTGGTTGCACTCGAGGGAAAGATGAATGCAACCGGCATCCAGAGTGCTCAGGACTTTAGATAAGGCCAAAGGTTTACCTTCTAAGAAGACAATGACCCTAAGCACACAGCTAAAATAATGAAGGAATGGCCCAGCCAGAGCCCTGATTTAAACCCAACTGAGCATCTCTGGAGAGACCTAAAAAAAGCTGTCCACCAACGTTTACCATCCAGCCTGACAGAACTGGAGAGAATCTGCAAGGAGGAATGACAGAGGTTCGAGGTGTGAAAAACTTGTTGCATCTTTCCCAAAAAGACTCATGTCTGTATTAGATCAAAAGGGTGCTTCTACTAAATATTGAATATTTAGGACCATGTGATATTTAAGTTCTTCTTTTTTAATAAATAAAAAAATGTCAACAATTCTGTGTTGTTCTGTAAATATGGGGTACTTTGTGTACATTAATGAGGAAAAAAATAACTTATGATTTTAGCAAATGGCTGCAATATAACAAAGGGTGAAAAATCTAAGGTGGCCTGAATACTGTCTATACCCACTGTATAATGAATTTCATTAAAAACAGCCAAAAAATGCATTTCTAAATTGCTACAGTATTTAAGTTTCAAAAGAACAGGTTTTACAGGTCATAATGACTGAAATACATTCAAATATATAAATATAAAAATGTGTAAAATGTGTTTAATTAATTAGTAGATGTAATAATTAATTACTAAATGATTAAAAATACAAATGTGTTATTTTACATTGCTAACAAGCTCAAACTATGGTCATAACTTGGCCACAACTTTTTAACCGTAGCCATACTACCATTTCTTTTTCTACCATTTCTCTGCATCTTTATTTCAACATATAATAATCGCTCTAAAGTCATTTTATTCTTTCTTGCTGATATCAGGAGAGATATGATGCACTTTGGAGTGAAAGTAAGTATCATTGAACCAGGCTTTTTCAAGACACAAGTGACAGATCTGGGCCTCATTACAGATGATCTGAAGAAGCGGTGGAACAACCTGCCAGCAGAGGTCAGGAGAGTTTATGGAGACTCATACCTGCAGGATTGTGAGTGCTTCTGCTGTCATATCAGTGCAGATTTCAGATTTCTATCATGATGCTTTTTAAGCAATAGTTAATGCAGACATGCTTATCCAGTGAAACATGCAATACTTGACTAACAACTTCAGTAACAGTCTTGCATAGCGACTTAATGTTAGTAAGTCGATACCACAATGTTTTAAAATACATTACACAGACAAATATTGGTTAAAATAGTTAATTTTCAGTTGTTTTAGCTGTTAGGTTGTACTGACATTTCTCTCAATCGTTTCTTCCAGATATAAAAGTGCAGGAGTTTTCCATGAAGGGGCTGGCCAGCAGTGATCTTTCTAAAGTGACGTCATGCATGCAGCATGCTCTTTCAGCACGTTATCCCCGAACACGCTACAGCGCAGGCTGGGACGCCAAGTTCCTCTGGATTCCTCTCTCGTACCTACCGACATGTATAGTAGACATCTTCACCAGGATTATAATGCCTTCCATAAAGAAGAGCTGAACATCTCTACAAAGAATCACTAAAAACAACACTGGAGCTGAATTTGCAAAAAGAAAAAAGATAATATTACCTAATTTGATGATCCTGTGTTCGAACATTGGCATAAAAGTTCATCACATACAGCAGACAAATGTCCAGTGTTTCATATCATTTAAATTACAATCTGCAGAATAGCAGAAAAAGGGAAAATCTGAATTTTGCCATAAAATAATGTCTTTTGGAGCAAATTAAAATGGGCTGTGAATTAAGAGTAAGACGGAAAAATGTCTTTGTGGCAGGCTTGGTGCTGATTAGCGATAGATTACAAGACTTCTCCACCCTACAAATGCACAGCAAAAAATGCTATGAAATGCATCATATTTTGTGAAAAAATGTACTGTGTAAAATTTGAAATAGGCAGTATTATTGTAATCAGAATTAAGAAGTGTTATTAATGCAATCAAATAATACATTACATATATCATACACAAATAAATTACTCTTTGGTGTCTCACAACGTATTCATGTATGCATTTTTTTCGTTTTTAATGTTTGGCCATGTCATTTTGAATTAAAATAGATATTCTGATAAAAGCAAGACATCTCCAGTCATATATTAGTCTGCTTAAACCCCAGTCTTGCTTTCATCAGCCTTCTCTTTGACCTGCATCTCAACCTCACATAAACAACTGATACATAGAACCGACATTTTTTAGTTCATTATTTATTTATTTTTTGGTAATCTGTGGATGTATGTTGCGATACAGAAAACAACATGCGCTTACTGTGACTTTATTACCTTTATTTGATACCTTAATATAAATGAATAACAAGACTGCTTGTGAGGTTAGCATATCTGCAGCATTTGGATGATTAATGTGCTTTGAAGAAATGACTCAAATCTTTTCTCTTAGAAATCCACATTCTACAAATAGCTAGGCCAGACTTGGCTCCACACAAGCAATCACTCCTCACTCACACACACTATTTCATGAGCCCTCTAGTAGCCTATTAGTACCATCTAGAAATAAGTGAGTCAGACAGAACGAGAAATACATATAAGGTACATTTGATATAACATTGACCTTAATGTTTTTTCTTAATGGATAAAATGTGTGTGTGTGTGTGTGTGTGTGTCTGTTGTAAATCAAAACAAAAAGATCTCAACATTTCTTATCAAAACAAATTTATTTGATTTTTCACAGCAGCATTAATTTGTTTCCAGTTCCTTTCTACAGTAACATAATCGGCATGTCAAGTTATAAATTCATAATATTAATTTTTTTACGGTTTTTAATATACAAAATCATTTCAAATATATTGACTTCATCAGATACGAAAAGCCCTTGAAACGCTGATGCGACATCAGATATCACAGTTATAATCACATGCATATAAACTGGGAAATTTCAAGTATTATTTCAATATATAAAACAGAAGATCTATTAAAATGTGTTTAGAGCGGTACATGTCACTGCATTATCAGACTTTCTTTTATGAGAGTCCCTTTCTCTGCGTTGCATATTTGGAGCAGTTCACCATTTCTGTTATTTTTCCCTCAGCCTGACGTTAATTAAAACCCAAAGGCTGTTATTTCGAGGAAAATAAGCAGCTCTTTATTATGCAATTTGGTGTCAGTTCCTTGTATAATGTTGCTGTACAACTTACTACTCGCAGCTGGAGCGGTTGAGGAAATACTGAGCGTTTATTTCTTTTTTGGGTGAACTATTCCTTTAATAGATCTGGGCATGAGTGATATTTCCAACATACTGTGGTGTTTTTGCACTTTTTCTTGAATCTGGTCGCTCCACAAATGAGGTATATGTACATAAGTGATGCATACGTATTGAGTTTTCTCAGCAGCGAGAACTCTTTAAAAGAAACAGTTCACCTAAACATAAAAAACTGCACTTGAAGAAGCATTATTATGGATTGTGAATTGATATTTCAGCTGGAAGCAATAGCTTGAAGAAATTATGAATTTGTTTCTTCCAAACACAGCTTTTCACTTCACAAGGCATTAACTGATGGACTGGAGTGATGCGTTTATCAGCTCTTTGGACTCTTGGTTGGTCTGAGGGTGAACTTTACGAATAATCAGATGAAATGGCAAAGTCTCAGCTGGCTCTCAAAGCACTCTTACTCCGTATCGTTGGCGTGCGTGTGTGTGTGTGTGTGTGTGTGTGTGTGTGTGTGTGCGAATCTCCCGGAATAAGTAATAATCTATTTCGAAATAACATCTGACCAGAGGATATTATCAAACAAAATTTTTTCAATTTACAAATGTACAAAATATTCATAACATTCTCCTTCAGCAGCATCAGTGCAAAGATATACAAATATGACGTCACAATAATAATAAAAAAAGAATCATACAACATGAATTGGCATACAAAGTATCAGAAGGCAAAGTCTCTTTTCTGTAGGCTATACAAACATTTCATCTACTCTCATCTATACTTTTTTTTGTTTCAAAAATAATCTTAAATTGATTTCTGTCGTATGCAGGCTGCATATAAAAATAGATTCTGTGCAAAGGGAGTGTTTCTTTGTATTTTCCCATGTGTGTGATGCTCATATTTCACTGTCCTCTTTAACCAGGTTGGCCGTGTCTGTAAAGGTGTCCTCTGTCGGTGAATAGGCGCTCAGTTTCTCTCGTTTCTGGGGTTTGGGAGGAGGAACGAAAGGAGACGGCTGTGATGAAGAGCTGGCGTCTGGAGCTCCGCGTTTCTGCTCATCTTGCATCTGACACAAAGATACATCAACTTTGACTAACTTTGAAGTGCATCATTTTCACAGTAAGACCCATATTCTGGTTAAAAATTCTGAAAATAGAATTGACATGCTCTACAGCCTGATATTCCTGACCTCATGCATTTCATTTCTCCTGTGGAAATTCTGGTGATGGTTTATTATGATTTACATTTTAGTCACACAATCAAATAAAATTGTGAATGATATGCTATTATAGTTTTTGTTAACGTTTTGAAATTACATTTTATTTTGATGAGATTTTCTGTTTTCATTTTAACTCTCAAGATTTTAGCTTATTTTCAATAAAACAAGAAAATAAAAACGTTTAAGGTAAAGTACTAAAATTATTATGGTAACAATAACTGAAATAACCCTGAATAGAAATAATTAAAAATAATAAAAAATAATAAAATGACAAAAAAATTACCAAAACCTAACCTAAAATTAAATGGAGAACAAAATAAAAATAAATAAATAAAACCTCATTTAAAATATGAATAAATGTTACAATAGTATAGAAAAAAGGATTTTATATTTTAGGCAGTTTTATTTCAAGTAATTGTTTTTTATGGTTTTTAAATTTAGCAAACAATAACATATAGAGTATAACGAACTACTAAATATATTTATATACTGTACTTTCATCAGACTATACAGATCTATATTACAGAATTTTGTCAAACACTATAAAGGCAAAATTCTTGTGATTTGTCAATCACTTTGGATACTGCTTGAATAAAATGCAAAGGTAATAACAAAGTTTCCTTGATCGCTTTGCTTCTTTTACTTATTATTACATTTGTTTATACAAGTGAAGTTATAATTGAATGTAAATAGTAAGTTCTACTCACCTCTGAATATGTAGGGTTTTCAAATGTTGTGCTTGGCTTCAGTTTTCTTTTAAAGAAACTCCATTTGGACTCCTGGAAACAAGAAATAAAAATAAACGAATAAAGTACAATAAGCATGGTTGGACGATGAAGCCGACAGGTAATAATGACTACAGTGCGGACAATTGTTCATATGTTGTCACCTGTGTGGTGGTTTGATCTGCAGGTCCGCTCTTCACCTCCACTGCCTGTTCATCAACATTATACGTAGGGTTTGAGAAGTTATTCTCCACCTGGTCACCGCTGACGTTCACAGTGACCTGTATGAAGTACGGAAACACAAAACTCAACACAAGACTCGATCAGGTTTCATTTATACTGTGAGCCATGTCTAGAGGGTTATGAAAGGCTTTGGAGAAGACCACATACTTGTGTCGCATGTATTACTGCTGGATCGCTGGATGCGCCAGCTGCGGTCGAGTACAGAGGATTCTCAAATGTGATTGGCTGCCTACCAGAGTCTGCAAAATTCTCATCCTAATAATAAAAACCAGAGAGTTCAGGTCAGACACAAGTCAAGACTTCAACCCACAGCTAGCTATAGACTGAAATCAATGCGGTGAATGAAAAAATTCAAGCACTCAAGCATCTGGAATTATTAGTAGATAATTATGTTAATTGGCAATAAACTTGGCATTAAGTTGGGGCTCTGTAAGATTTTTTTTTTTTACTATTCTTAAATGACTCTTTTCCTCGCAGAGGCTGCATTTGTTTGATCAAAAATACAATAAAAACAGGAAAATTGTCAAATATGTCTACAATTTAAAATAACTGTTCAAATGTTTTTAAATGTAATGTATTCATGTGATGCAAAGCTGAATTTTCAGCATCATTTCTCCAGTCTTCAGAGTTATGTGATCCTTCAAAAATCATACTGATATGTTTATTTGCTGCACAAGAAACATTTAGGATTATTATCAATGTTGAAAATAATAGTAAATAAAAAAAAACAGCATTTATTTGAATTTGTTTTAGCTTTATAAATGTAACATTTGATTAAATAAATGCGTGCTTGCTGAAAAAATATAATATAATATATATATATTACTTTTTAAATATTACTGAACCTAAACTTGAGAATAACAGGATGTTTTTATTTAATTATCGCCATTATCTCACTTGAAAAACTAGTGCAACTTAGTCGACCACTACTTTAACATCTTAAACATCCCAGAATTCCTTGTGATCCTATTAGAAACTAGTGCATTGATGCTACAAGTCTGGGAAACAACGTAACACTGGGGCCAAAAGGTCAACCACTAGTTTTACGCCTCATAGATAAGTCCAGAAAAATGTGCTGAGTGCACTTAACAATCCAGAGTCAGAAGTTACTGTTAAATTGAGCACATTTACCAGCTGCATGGCCCTGTCGATGAACGACACCCCCAGAGTCTGAGGCTCCAGGTCCATCGTGACGTTGTCACCTGAATGAAACGACACTCCGTTGCCTGTGTCTCCTGACTTCACCAGGCTGCTCAGACTAACAGAAAAACAGTGATTTCTCAGTAACTAGAATAATAATTAGAAATTAAGTTTAATTGATCTATAGGTAAACTTTTGATCCACTATAAGCACAGACTGATGGGTAAAGAGAAGTCATTTGTTTGTAAGTGTGGGTTTATAATTCAGATTAACTGTAGGAAGTTAAGTGGCGTGTTTGTGTTGTACCTGGGTAGTTTGGGCATTGACGGGATGAGAGAGCCAGTGCGCTTGTAGTTGAGGAAAACTCCCACAACCAGAGCTCCAGTAATCAGAATTATAACCACTGCTAACAGGACGGTCACAGCTACACACACACACAGTATATAAGACATATGAGTGAAGTCTAATTATTTTAAGTGCATTATTTAATTTATTTATATAATCCACTTTAGACATTCTACGAAACTTTGTAACTTCATGTCTACTAATTCTGTGTAGACTGTTAGGGTAGGTTTAGGATTAGTAGACTAAGTTGACATATATAGTGCTTGGAAAGTTTCTGATAGCCAGTATGTTGTATGTTGTGGACCCATTAAAATTAAATGTTAGAAGATATTAAGGAGACCCGTCTACTAATACTCTACTAATACTCTAATGGCTGCTAGCTGACATGTAGCTGTAAAGTTACTTACTGTTAGAATGTATAAAGTGGACTATTAAAATAAAGTGTTACCGAAACAAACATGCTGAACGTGCTTGATAGAGTAATTTGAGTGGATAAATAACAGCATCACGTGTTGCAAACCATGACAAAAGGTGTTTACAATGAAACAGTTATATAACTAATTAACAAGGAAGGGTTTGTTTACCTGTTCCTGCAGGAGCACCTCTAAACGTCCCCATTTCACAGTAACTACCTGAGTAACCGTAAGGACACCTGAGAAGCAAAATCACTGAATTACAGACAATCTACAGGATCTACAGTATAATACAAATGACAAACGTTTGACACCAATTATTCTTTATACAATCTGAGGCTATGCATTTATTGAATTTATACCTAAGTTCAGAATGAGTCTTTTTTTTTTTTAAATAATAATTGCAATGTTAATGTCATTATTTACACATTTTTAATGTTAGCTCTATAAGAATGAAAACATCTACAAAGTTTTACATCTGAAAGTACAGGAAAGTTTATAAAAAGAAAGAGTCGACTCTGAATTATTGAAACAATTCATTTTTAAAATGCTGAAGTCAACATGGGACATTAGCATACTGCCCGCCTACTTGTTGGTCTGAATGAAAACGCAAATTCATTCTTTGCCACTAGGTGCGACTTTTGAAGCATTAAAAGCTCACAAACACTGATTTAAATTAAATCAACCAATCGCCGGTGTTTGTAAATCATTGAACACATTGTTTGTGAGTCGTTGAGCAAACAAGATACAAATAATTGTATATAATTAAATAAAATCATATTAAAAAAGTGTTTTTTTTTTTTTTACAACCTTTTGTTTCCCAAAACCAAATTATGAACCTTTCATAACCTATAATAAGAGCAGTTTAAATGTCAGTCAGTTATCACTAAATAAACAGATTTTGCATATGACACATTTTGTTAATAAATGAGATACAGTACTTTGTAAAAGCCACTAGTATTTTAATCAACAAAAATGGTTTTAAGTCCATTTAAGTTATTTCTATTTTTCTATGACAGTGGGACAATGTATATTTATCTCAAAATATCAATAAAAATGCAATTCCTCATGATGTCACTGTGATTTTGCCAAGCACAACGTGATCCTGGATTAACATTACTGTCCAAAAATATAGACCTAACTCTATCCATAATTCATCTCTAAAACCAGAAGGAATTGATGGGTAATAACAACTGGTGAGGTAAGGCCGATATTGATTTCTGTAAACTTCTTTCTCAATTCTGATTGGTTAATTAAAATGCTGTTGCAAAATAAATGAAACAATGATACAGGAACATGTTGCACTTGGTGAAATAACATTCACATGAGCTCTTTAAATACGTCTATCAGCGGGGCGGCTGACATGCTCTACACTAGCATTCACACTCACTTGCAATTCGGCAGGCCTCCCTCATCAGTGTAGCATGTTCCTCCATTCATGCATCTGCATGCAAGTGGCATGGACACCTCTGCCTCAATGGCTGCGTGTGCGAGGCAATTCAACACAGTCCCAATGCAATCACATCACAAGTCAAACACTCACTTTCATCAGAGCACTCAAGTCAAAACATCACATGACGATAAGGAAATCATGCAGCAGTAGATGCAGCACATGCATGTATGTTATGAAATGTCCTGATGCGGTGGGACCAATCAGCTCACAACTAACACTAGTAGGTGTGTGTTTATCTCTTACCGGCATCACATTCATTCTTGTTGAAGGTGAGCAGCGTAGAGCCTTGTGGACAGGCACAGGTGTATCCACCCGGCCGCAGCAAACACAGGTGACTGCAGACACCCTGGCAGGGGTTCAGCACTGCAAGAGAATTGAACATTTACTATTACTATCACTGCAGGAATTATCTCTGGCTAAATGAAACGCAATAAAAGCAAACTATTGCTCATCCATTCAACTGAATTCTGTTAACAGTAAATGTAGTAGTAGTTTGTACATGTACAGATGTGAGATAAAGATCAGATGTTATTTGTACATTAAGTTTGTTCCCTATATTTTAGTTGTCACACCATAAGACCCAGTCCAATTTTCGTCAACTACATACAAACATGTGGGCTTCAGTTTATTGGGATATTATCACTAGGGACAATAGTAGTCTCTAGATATTGGTAGGGACTCTGGAGATGTCCCTAGAATCTCTAAACTAAATGTTATGCACTTGTTGAAACATAAGGATTGCCGTCTCACCTGAGTGGTTGTGCCGGTGCTGCTGATAGATGCGTACTTGAGTCAGCCAGGGGTTAATGGTCAACACCTTCACCTTGTCTCCTTTCCCGAACTTATCTTTTTTCCACACTTCTCCCTTCTCTTTAGTCGTCCAGTACACGTGCCCCTCGAACACATCCAGACTGTAGGGATGACCGATGTCTGCAACGACAGCAAACGTGAGAACATCGGCCAGTCTAAAACTGTTATCTGAGATGTATCGCTCTGAAATCTCACCTCCTGATATGATCATTTGACGATCTGTTCCATCCACTTTCATCGATTCAATTATGTTTTCTTTTGAGTCACACCAGTAGATGCGGTCTTCATTCAAGTAGTCAAAAGCTATACCAGTAGGCCAGCCCAGATCTTCATCTAACAGCACCTGTCTGTGCTGCCCATCCATCCACGCCATCTCAATCTTGGGGTTTCTGCCCCAGTCGGTCCAGAACATCTTACTATAACATATACACACCCAAAAATCAGGGTTCCAACATTTTAATGAATTTTAATGAATAAATTTCAATTATATTTTAAGTGGTTTGGTATTATTAGGTATTAATTAATTAATTATTATTAATTTTCTAGTGCTTACATTTTTTTTTTATACTTTTTTTAATAATTTTATTTTCACACATAAAAATACAATTAAACTTTCATGAACATGCATCTCTCAGGACTTAATAATTATGTGTATATATATATGGCATATATGGCATCCAAATGTTTACATTATATATGTATGTGCACTGTGTATTTTTATTATGTATATATAAATAAACACATTAACTATTTATTTGATATATTTTTATATTATATCATTTTATATATTTATGTTTATACATATTTATATGCGTATATTTCCTATTATATATATTCAATATATGAACATAACATATTTTTCACTCTTTGTTATATTGCAAGCATTTGCTAAAATCATTTAAGTTATTTATTTCCCTACTTTTTTCATGCTTAGGACCACGGGATATTTTTAAGTTAAGATAAGTTTTTCTTTTTTAATAAATCTTCAAAAATGTCAATAATTCTGTGTTTTTCTGTCATTACTGGGTGCTGTGTGTACATTAATGAGGGAAAAAAGTAACTTACTGTAAATGGTAAATTTGACAACACTCAACATTTTATATATGGGTCATTGACGGATAAGACTTTTTAAAAGGCCAATTTTAAAATATCAAAAATATGGACATGTTTGGCCATTTTCTAAACATTTGGAATGTAGTGTACACAAGTCTTTATAAAGAAAAGTAAAAAACTTACATTTTAGTGTTTTTACACTTAAGTTAATAATACATAGCCTTAAAAAAGTCATCTGGTGCGACCGTAATATATCTCAAAATTCACATTTTTAGGTATCATTAAGACTAGTTGAACTCATATTAGTAAGTAGATAAAGTGATGAAGAAAGATAAAACTTTAGTGCCATTTCATTTTATGAAAACCATTACTTCACAAGTTTATTCTATAATATCAGAGTCTCCCTCATAATCCAGTTACAATACCGATTTTATACCAAAAGCAAAAAAACTGAATTAGCATTTATACAGATATTACACATTCAACAATAGCATACCACTGATTAATATTTGAGGCTAAACTGATGGATATTTGGTTATGAATTTAGTGTAATTATTGCCATTTGTTGGTTACCCCACATGACATATGGTCGCCCCAAATGATGATAAAACCACAGGTATAAAAATTTCAGTTAAAATGTACACAAAAGAATTCAAGACGAAAGAAAATTAAACTCTTTTTATTCAAATAACATTTCAACATTTAAATATAACAAATCAGAAGGACAGTAACATTTAAAATTATATATTTTGTATTGCAACACACATTAAATGCTTCAAGAACTAAAGAAGCCGAGTAAAGAATCTCTTTTTTGGAACCTTTTTGATTCATTGGACAGGGATGAACACTACTTGCATCTCAATTAACCTTTCAACATTCAAATATCACAAATAAGTAGTTTCTTTTTCTGGACCCATTTAGCCACATAAGGCAGTGATGAACACGACTTGCATTTCTCTAAGCTGAGGTATTTCTGAACTACACCTGCTGGATCCGGCAGAGTGTTCTCTATGTATTGAGGTGTCAGGTCCAACATTGCCTTCTCCATCTTTCTTCTCTCCCTGTATCCTCTGGATGCAGCCTTCCACTTGTTTCTCAGATTATTTCTCTCCCTCTCTGATAATTCAATTCAATTCAATTCAAATTTATTTGTATAGCGCTTTTCATGATACATATCATTGCAAAGCAGCTTTACACCA